>JH432011.1:442801-472541 GCA_000239455.1 Strigamia maritima | reverse complement strand
AATAAAAAACTGATAAACATACACTTCAAATAATTTTATTTATTAGAAACACTTTAAATAATTACAAAAGAGCATTAGAACATTAAAAATAAAATGAAAGAATTCATGAATAAATTAAATAGTTTAAGATAGGCTGAATTCCGTCGGCCCTTTTTTTAGGAAAATCGATTTTCGCGAGTTGAAAGTGTCATTTTGCTTCTTTTTAGTGCTTTTTAACTTAAATGAATAGACGGTTTTTTCTATTCACTAAGCAAACACAAAAAAGAAAACAAAGTGACACTTACAACTCGCGAATTTCTTCCATCGTTCCCACGCAGTCCGAATTGTCGTCTTGGCGGCCATAACTGAAAAAGAAAAAAAGAAAATAAAAATAAAAATTAAAATTAAAATTAAAATTAAAATTAAAATTACAAATTTATAAGCTTCATACTAAGCAATAAAAAAACCTGAAACAAACCGCGAAATTAAATTCGTTAGAAAAGACTCAAAACTTGCTGGAAAGCCTTAAAATAAAAATGAAACGAGTAACTTTTAAATAAAAATGAAACGAGTAACTTTTAAATAAAAATGAAACGAGTAACTTTTAAATAAAAATGAAACGAGTAACTTTTAAATAAAAATGAAACGAGTAACTTTTAAATAAAAATGAAACGAGTAACTTTTAAATAAAAACTAATAAAATAAACTTAAAGGTTAAACGAACAGGACGCTATTTAATTTACATAAAATTGAATAAATTACTAAACTACTAAGAACAATAGTTATAAAATTTCGATATAAAACTGGATAAACGAAACGAGCATCTAACTAAAATTAAACATGCGTTAATTAAGAAGCAAGAACTTTTAAACAAAATCTGAAAACCAACGAAGTGAAAAAAATTAAAGGAAATCCACAGTTACCTAAGCATAGACTCACGCTCGCGCTCCAAGTTACTACTGAAATGAACATCAAATAGCTGCAAACGGGAAATGCAAACGAGCAGGGCGACGCGCGCCCAACAGCCAATGAAAACCCACAGACGCTTCTAGAAAACTCGTATGTGTTGCCGCCCGTTGACAAAATCTTACAACATAAAAATATTAAACAAGTTATGTAATTATGTAATAAAAATAGAATACAGCGCTTAAATAATCACTCATCCAAACAAATTAATCCGAAATAAACAATGGAATATATATTTTTGCTTGATGGTTGGCACGATGCAGTACTGTAGTGCCACGCAGTGCGATTCCATCCAACTACGAGTTACCGTACTAGTATCGTAACATCCCACGATCCGATTTCTTGTCGATGTCAGTTCATCTTTGAAATTTTTAATTTCGGCATCTGCTAAAACAGACATTAGTATCACATCGAGAGTCCAATTTGTATGTTCAATTTTATTTGTTTACATGAATGAAATTGCTTTTAGCATGTAAACTTAGAAATTTCGACTTTTTTAGAAAAAAAAAATAAATAAAAAGACTACGGCATCACTTAAAATCTACCTATGAGAATAATGTCGGTTTAACTTTGGAATTAATTTGGCATCTGGTAAAACAAGCATCAAAATTGCATCAAGATTCCTATATAAAAACCATTAACATTAATATCAATGAACTTTTACTGTGTGTTTATATATGAGAGCATAGAAATACGAAGACGTCTAAACTCATCTGTTATTAGGATTACTTCTGTTTTCTAACCATTAACTGGAATTTTTGGAGGAAAAGTCGGTGCATCATATGAGGAATCGGTGCCAGAATACAAACAGAATGAACGGGTCAATCTGCAGTTCTGACACGTATCAGTAAATGTTCAGTTTGAATTTCATCCAAGATTACGAAGTGATTGAAAAGAATAATAAAACTAGTACATTTTGAGTGTTATTTTTGGTTTATTTTTTATTTATATTTTTAAAGAAACAATTTAGTTGAGATTTCGCTCACTTTGATCCGCTAGGATAAGTTTTGCCAAATTATCCAATTGCTTAACTTTTAATTTCGCCCACACAAACTGGTCATTCAATCCAATTATACTCGCGGCAGCAATAGCAGCAGCTTCAGGAAACAAAACGGTGGAACAACCAAAGCCTACAATAAAAAAAAATAAACATTTTAACATTTGTCTCCTTTCATTATCTTAATATATAAAATAATGAATAAAAGAAGATATTTTACCTTCGTAATGAGCAACAATTTTAAGGGTTTGGGGCCGTTCATAAAGTACGTAACGCTCTCGGGGAGTGGGGGGGATGGGGTAATAGTGGTGTGTTACCATGCGTTACAGGGGAGAGGGGAGTGGGGAGTAAGTTTAAAGGGTTAACGCTGAATTTTTTGTTTGTTTACATTGTTTTCGGTGATATTTTGTAAATTAATTACAAATTAAATTTGTAATTAATTTTAATTACAAATTAAAATTTGTAATTTTAACAAAACTTAAAAATGTTACGTTATGGGCAGGGGGAGGGTGCGGTTAATAGGTGTGTTACGGGTGTGTTACAAGGGGGGGGGATCCAAAAACGGCCATTTTTGCGTTACGTACTTTATGAACGGCTCCTTTCTGCTCTGCATTTTTGAGCTGATGTAACTCTGATTTCACAAGCCATTCCGAAAGATAGATTTGCAATCATCTCCAACTTTATCGCAGTGACTTTTATCAATGGGAGATCCCATCAAAATGACGACGAGTGTTGGATTTTTCGATACGACATGACCTAATTTATTTAAAATAATTTATTTTTGCTTAAAAGTTAATTTCATTTTTACGCTTAGTTTCTCCGCAATCCAAGCGAAATTTGACTTCACTAGTTATACTTCCTTTAAATCACGATATACTTGCTTATCTTTCATCAATCGTTTGTCCAAGAGTCGCTATCAATAACGTCGGCCAATACAAATTCCTCTGAAAAAAAAATATTAAAAAATTTTAGTACCGAAACACAAACATGAAAAAATAATTTTTGCAAACTTGTTTTTACATCAACACTAAACTCAATTTTCATGTCAACCAAAACGTAATCCTGGTGAGCCCGAAACCGTTCCAAAATTTCAAAAACACATTAGGAAACTTGAGTTATGTATTCAATTTCATCAGATCGAATAACAACTCCGCCAATTTCCAGTTTAGCTGAAGTGAGCTGCTCCACTGTCCATTGCGGATGATTTGCATCGTCCTGAATTAAAAATACAAAATAAATGAGTCTTATTACAATTCAAAATTGATAAATAAATCAATATTTACTGTATAAAATGTCTTCTACATAATCGGTGCAAAGCGATATCCTTCGTGCACCCGGGAATTTCTTTTCAAAAACGCAATTCTTCTCGAAACCCATTCGACGAGAAACATGACACATTCTTTAGCAATGAATTCAGTATCTCTAACTTGTTTGATAAAATGGGTATTTACGCCTGCTAAAACAGAAAACAAAAGTTAGAAATAATTCCTCTAAAAAAAATACCAATATCAGACAAATCGTCACTGCTCTCCTGGCTGTTTCATTGTTGGCAGCCATTTAATTTTGGAAACCTTCTGTGATGAAACTAATCTCGTGTATTGTCAAATCGTTTTCTCTCGCGTTTTTTCTGCTGCTCGTTTTGTTGATATTGTATGGAAATTTAGGCATAAAATTGTGACTGGGGCGGTTTGCACAGTCCTTACTTGGGGGAATAAGTGGGCTGCGCTGGACGCCTTCGTCATGTAAGTAGCAGAGACACGCTGTATTTGGGTGTTTGGCCTTTATTACAGTTGTCTAGGGGTCAGCGCCAGCCTCCACCTGCTACGGTCTGTACCACCGGTATGTGCTAATCAAACCCGACCCATGGACCATGGCGGTTAAACCAAGGTCCGTGCGGTCGATCTAACTTAACCATGCTGCAACTCAATCTATGGACTTGCAGCCACTGCACTCGCTCATGGAGGCGGGGCCCAGTGAACTGGGAACCCGGACTTCATCGAGAATACCAGGGAGCTGTGAGAGCTCGACCACTGCATGTCTGCACTGGTTGCTGGCTCACTAACAACTCTGTGTCCCTGGATTCTCTGTCTCAACCTGTCTTCCCTTACTTCCGGTCTGACCGGAAGTGGTCATGTCAGCCCAGTCCACTAGGGGGAACATGACGCGGGCCATTGCCATGTGCATGGGTAGTGACTACATGGTCACAAAATAATTTTTTTAAATTTTTGTAGATTACTTTAAATCATTAGATTACAATAAAATCTGTGATATCGTAAACACCTTTAATGATGAATTGTTGCAAGCTCCGCAAATACAACGTTTATATACGTACCGTACTAGAGTTAAGAAATACTTTTTTGTTGGCTTCGAAATAAGAAGACAGTAAGACGACAACACCAGTCGCAAAAACAACCCAAACATTGCATCAACCCACCTCAATGCGCCTCCATAGACCACACACGCCAACCACAGACCCCACATCACATTAACCAAATGAACACCACAGAAAACACCACATTGATAAAACCAACGCTAACCATCGCCAACACCAAGAAACAGAAACAACAGCAAGAACAGCGTGCCCACACGCCCACACGCTCCCACGAAACAAAACAAAACCAACCTGAACAAAACCAATCTGAAAAATGACAGGAAAGTTTTTTAGATGGGGTATTTGTATTTGTATTTACTTGGCATGGTGTGCTGCTGATCTGGACCGCTTTGACGACCGGTTCACTTGGCAGTTTCTACAGTTGCTCTGCTTTTGTAATGATTGTATAGTTATTCTCAAATTAATTTCGTTCGAAGGCTGCTTATTAATTACTATAGTCACAAATTTTTATACACATTTCCTTCACATATCAAAAAAATTAATTTAAGATAAAAAAAATGTAAATTAACAGTAAAATTTATGAACAAAATATTTTTATAAAAATATAAAAATTATATTACGGTATTATAAACTGAGTTAAAGCGAGTAAAAAAAGTCGTAAGAAAATTAAAAACACTGTATGATTTGTAGCTACTTCATTGCAAAGATCTTTAAAGCATAAACAACGAGTTCCTCCTTTAACGTTTTCAGAACAGGAGTCGTTGTAATTAAAATTAGTTATTAGAAAGCAACCTCGATCAGATAAACTTCCTGAAATAAATTTATCGAGAATTTATATGTTTTTTTATTTTTTTATTCAGTTTTAGAGTTTTAATTTATACCGATAGCATTAATCCATTTTTCGCACCCGTAAGGACGGTTTTCAGGACAAGTCATTACTGGTTTTGAAGTTGGCCGAACATTACATCCATAATCGCTTTGAAGTGATGAACTATGACAGACATAGCATAATAATGAATTTCCTATAAATGCAAATACACGGTCAATTTAAACCGTAGGCAGTTTTGCTGATCTAATTTTGTTACCAATTACCATCTGAGAAGAAAATACACAAAAACAATAATTTGAATACATTCATATTCAAAAACTGTAACTAGTGTATTGCAAACAATGGTTCAACTTCTAAGTTCTGTTTTCTAGCTACAGAGGGCTCTTTTGCTAAACAACAAAATAACAAAACAAAATAGTAAGTGCATCTCCTTGCCAAAAAACCAAAAAAATGGAACAGGTACTTTTTTAAAGTCAGAAAATGGAAATTTCTTAAAAGCTGTAATACTGACAGACAAATGGTTTTAGGAGGATTTATAGGAATAGTAGAGCTATCATTTTGTGTAAAATTTAATTTTTGAAGATTGATTAAGTAGTTACTGAGAAAAAAAATTAAAACCACCAAAATCAGGTTTTTGCAATTTTGACAATATCTCGAGAACTGTTGAAGATAAAATTAAAAATTAAACTCATCTAGGATGTTCAATTTCTTGAGCAACTTTTCTAAATTGGATGTACAGTATGGGTCTGCGAAGTCCTCAAAAAAGTCATAATGGAGCAATGTAATGGTTGTCAACAGTCGAAATTTTCAAAAAATCATCCAAATCCAATGGTACTCCAAGATGTTTAAATGCGTACAAACCTCTAACACATCCAGGGTGTATGGCTTAATTCATCAAGAATTCTGGTCATAATGATTTTTTGAAAATTTTGATTGTTGACAACCATTACATTGCTCCAATATGACTTTTTTGAGGGCTTCGCAGATCCATATTGTACATCCAATTTAGAAAAGTTGCCCAAGAAATTGAACATCCTAGATAAGTTTAATTTTTAATTCTATCTTCAACAGTTCTCGAGATATTGTCAAAATTGCAAAAACCTGATTTTGTGGTTTTTAATTTTTTTCTCAGTAACTACTTAATCAATCTTCAAAAATTTTACACGAAATGATAGCTCTACCATTCCTATAAATCCTCTTAAAACCATTTGTCTGTTTCCATTTTTTTGACAAGGAGGTGTAGTGTTTTGTATGTGTCATGGTGAGCAATAAACAAAAGTTCAATAAAAAAACTTTATAAACAATATATTGTACAAATAAGCACAACAGTAAATAATATTAACATACTGTCTGGCCGTTTTCCGTTATGTATTCCATTACACATGTCACTAAAACAACGACAAAAATCAATGGTTTCTTCTAGGCACACACATCCTTCTGTATTATCAAAAGAATTTTTCTGCGCTCCACAAAAACGAAGTACATTTTTATCTAAAATAGATTTCGACAAAGTTATATATACTACTTTACGGTATTTCTTATTTAACAAAAATAATGACCCATTGTAATTTTGCCGCAATACGGGCTAAAACTGTGTTTCTCGCAAACTCGTTTTGGATACGTTTTACAACTTCCTTCAAAATTTTTACGGTTCGTAATGTCAGTGCAATCATAACATCTTATTGAAAGGCCTTTTATAAATAAGAAATCGTTAACAAAGAACTATGTTTAGAATTATGGTATAATGATACCAGTTTCTATTTCTAAAAGGATTAAATAAATAAAAACTGTCTGCTTGAGCAATGTCATTTCTTCTAGAAGAAAATATAGTGTTACATTATTACATACAAGACGTTTCAGAGTTTTACTTACTACGCTGTAATTAATTAGCTATTATATTTGTGAAGTCCAATTCGGAGAAACTGAAAATTAGCATTTTTCTTCATTAATAGGGTTGTCGCAATTCAGACATGGCGATATTCTAAACAATTGTTTACAAGAATAAACGAAAACGAAATTTTAATCAGACAATTCGTGCTCGAAACTGAAATTGAACTACTTTTATTACTCTTTTGCGTTGTACTGTCTTATTTTAATCCTCTAGTCGAACTGAGTCGAAAAATCAATGTTCCAAAAAATTTGCGCAACAATACAGAAACCTAAATGTAAATAATTTTTAAAAATATTTTACAAGCGTTTTCGTTTGTTAACAATGGCATGCACATTATTGGACTACAAAGCAATGATTTTTCGACTCAACTCAACTACACAATATATATTTTCAGTACATTGCATATATAGGTCATTAACAAAAGGGAGTTTCATGCACGAATTGTTAAATAGAGTTTAGGTTAATTAATTGAGGAATACAACTCGGAAAAACAAATATGAGTTAAGTTTAATTTTTACAATTACGTTGCATATATTTTTATGAAAAAATGCAACTGTAAACAGTTATTAACAATATTTTTTTGTACAGTTCTGATCTTATCGTAAACAAAATGCATCTTGAGCTAAAATCAGTAAAACAGCAAATATTATCAACATAATAACTGGACGTTTTCTTCTATCAACCCCATTACACCAATTAGAAAAGCAACGACAGTACTCTAAGCCCTGTTGTAATAAGCATTCGCATCCATCTGCATATCCATAAGGCTGTTTCAGTCTTCCACAAAATCGAATTACATTGTCATCTAAAATAGATTTAGAATTTAGATAAGTATATTATTACATGTAAAAATATTATACAAGTGTAGTGACCCATTAAAATTTTGCCACAAAACGCCCTAAAACTGTCTCTCATGCAAACTCTCTGGGGATAATTTTGGCAAGTGCTTTCATAGGCCTTACGGTTCTTAATGTTTGTGCAATCGTAACATTTCAATGAAAGTCCTTATATTGCAAAAATAAAGCAATCGTTATAAGAGAAGTGTGGTTTGAATTTGATAAAATTATACCCGTTTTAAATACAAGTAGATATATAAAAACTGCCTGCTTGAGCAATGCCATTTCTGGAATTAAGAAACATAGCGTTACATTTTCACAAGATATTTTCTATTTTTGCATACCAGGCTGTAATTAATCTAACTGCTACATTAGTGCACTTTGATTTTAATGAGTTGACGCGATTCGACCATGGCGACATTAAACAATTGTTCTCAATGACACCAGACACCACCAGGTATAAGCACAGAATAATAGATATACCGGTAAGTACATCGATTAATGAAGCAGACAAAAATCCTCAAATATTTTTATTACATTTTTATGAAATTTTTATAAAAATATAATTGTTAATTTTTCTCAAGTAGTAATTCTAATTGATATTATTTGAAAAATAATCAAAATAAAAGTAGGCTTCACTGCACATCGAGTCGAGTGGCAAAGCGAGAAGCAAAGGGTTTAATTTAAAATATATTGCTGCCATCTAACGGAGAATTATTCTCTTCGTATTTTTTTGGTAAAAAAAAATTAAACCTTTAAAATAATATTAAACCAAAATATAAATAAATAAATAAAATAATAAAAATGTCAATACTGCTACTTTAGCAAACCTAACACAAAAATTATATCTCTCTAGAGGGAGCTACAAATATGTTGATTAGCATTTCAACCGAATTGAGCGCCGTAAATCGTGCATTACCATTTTCTCTACAGTAGGTGGATAGTATAATGAAAAAGATGTTGTTGTTTTAACATATATTTACAATCTTATCATTTTGTTAATATCACTTGTCAACAAATAATTTAACACGATGTGGGTCAGGCCTGAAGAAGTTCTAATTGCGAACGCATTATGGTATAACCAATTAATTATAGTCACGATCAGCTGACACTGCTCATAACAATAACTTCATTTTTTAAAAAATTAATTTAGGGTGACAGAACAAGCCAACCCGTTTTTCGTACTTCAGAGACGCAAAGGACACGGCACGAAAGGCTTTTCGTCTATTTTCGTTGGTACTTTGGATGCTGTATTTGACACCAAGGTTAACGCAATTTAAATAACAAAATGAATAGTAATTATGATTCTGATGTTGAGTTTTTACTCATAGCCTCCGCCTTACCGAATTTTACATCAAACTCAGAGCTCTGAAGTTAGTTATTGTAAGTTTATTATGAAAATTGTAAAACACATAATAGTTTTGACGTTTATTTATGTTTTTTAAGTGGTTGCGTGTTCATTAACTAAACAGGAAATCATGGAAAACTGGGATTGGTTGGAAACGAATATAATATACACGTTGAATGAATTTAATTGTGAAACTGAAGCGACGGAATTTGTTAGGTGTAAGATAGAGAGTTTGATTGCGAATAACATTCCCGATGCTGTTCACGATGGTGACTATTCAAAACCGGATTTAATTAAAGTTTGGCCAACGGGGCCTCCACCAAAAGTTCAAAACACGTCATTTACCCCACTAAACATATTTTTTTATTAAATTCGTATTTTTAAACAAATTTGGCAGGGGCTCCACTACTGTAAATCCAGTCATGTGATTATTAATTTAATTATATTTATTTTTTTGCGAGATTATAATGTATTATTTCTTATAAATAGAAGAAGATGCATCGTATAAAGCCACTTTTGCTAGATTTCATCGTTTGTTTAATATGCCACAAGAAAAACTTGTCAATTGTAATTATCAGCTTAAATATTTAAATTTTAATCAACTGATAATATTTTTTTGTTTAGATTATTCCTGTAGTTTTTGGAAAAATCGCGTTCCAAGGCAGGGGTGGATGTATCTCAGTGTCAATTATCTGTGTTTTTATTCTTATCTGCTTGGAAAAGAGACCAAGATGGCTTTGAGATGGACTGATGTACTACAAATCGAACGAAATAATTCCGTGATTTTTCCCGAGAGTATTAAAGTCGCAACTCGTGAAAAAACTGTAAAAAAATAATCAAAAAATATGCTAGAAAATAGTCTAATTTTTTTAATTTTTGCCAGTATTATTTTTCCATGTTTTTGCATACGCAAGAAACTTTTACATTACTCGAGCAACTGGCAAACATAGCCATGAAACAGTAATTTCATTTTTCTTATAAAATAATTTTGAAATTTAATCATTTCTTTTTTTTCAGATTGATTTCTGAAGAAGGTTTTGAAACTGATACGGATCTGCGCACTAAACTTTGTAAAAATGTACCTAAAAAATCGTCATATTTAAAGCGAGATTTAGATGCGCGAGCGCATAGTGATGCGTACAGAACAATATTTCGTCTACCGATGGGGGAGAAACTCGATGGAAGTACCGAATGTGCTCTGTGGACCATGTATAACAAGCAACATGCGTCGGGGCGGATGTATATTTCAAACAATTTCATTTGTTTTAACAGCAAAGTATTTTTTAAATTCATTATTTTTTAGTTTTAAAATTTTACTTTTTATTTAGGTTAAACATTTAGTTTCACTTGTGATACCTTTACATGACGTAACAGTTGTCGAAAACGTTGAAAATCAGCCCGATATATCCACTAGTGATGCAATTTGCATCACAACAAGAAGTAAAGCGAATTTTTTATTTGCTAATTTGGCAGACAGATCATTTGTAGTTGATAAATTGTCCGAATTATTAGCAAAAATGCTTCCACACAAAAAGTAGTAATTTTATTCATACATTTTAACTTTTTTTATATCTAAAATTTCTTATTTCAGTTCGTTTACCAGCTCAACCGAATCAAGCGACTCCTCATCGACAACAGATGATATATTAAATGTGAATTTAATTGAATTATTTCATAAAGAAGATTCTAAAGAATTGTCAGCTAAGGAATCCGTAAAAGAACATTTATGGCGACTCCATTTTGCGGAATACGGTCGTGGAGTATGCATGTATCGGACCAGTCGTGCTCAAGAACTAATCCTCAAAGGAATTCCTGTGTCATTACGGGGTGAATTATGGTTGCTGCATTCCGGAGCCATCCACGAAATATCATCAAACGTCGGCTACTATCAAAAATTTCTCGAAAGTGTGCGTGGAAAAAGTTCATTAGCAACTGAGGAAATAGAGAGAGACTTGCATAGGTTAAAAATCATAAAATATAAGAAAACTCAAGGAATTTATTAATATTTATCGTTTTAGATCGTTGCCTGAGCATCCGGCGTTTCAGTCGGATGTAGGCATAGGCGCCTTGCGACGCGTATTGACCGCATACGCGTGGCGGAATCCCAACATCGGTTACTGTCAAGCAATGAATATTGTAGCATCGGTGCTGCTGTTATATTGCACTGAAGAAGAAAGTTTTTGGCTTTTGGTGGCGATGTGCGAGCGATTATTACCCGATTATTACAACACCAAAGTAGTTGGGGCGTTGGTCGATCAGGGTGTGTTGGAAGATTTAATGCGCGACCATTTGCCAGAACTTCATCAAAAATTAGATTCTTTTGGATTAATTGGAATGATTAGCCTTGCCTGGTTTCTCACGATCTTCTTGAGGTGTTTTTATTAAATGGTTTTGTGTTTTAAAATATTTATCGATTTTTTAAAATTTATTATTTTCAGTGTAATGCCGTTTCGCAGTGCCGTAAACATCGTCGATTGCTTTTTTTATGATGGCGCTAAAGTGATTTTCCAAGTGGCACTTTCTATTTTGTATGCAAATCAAGAGAAATTGCTCACTTGTAAAGATGATGGCGAAGCGATGACTGTGTTGACTGAATATTTGGAAAATGTGACGAATATCGATGATAGTTTGCCTCAGCACATGCAGAAAGAAGAAAATAAGACAATTAAAAATGTGATTATTTTTTTTTATTATTATATTTTAACGATTTCTTTATGATTGTTTGAATTTTTCTTTTGAAGCCATCGGTTGATGTATCCGATTTAATTTATAATGCGTATTCCCAATACGGATTTCTTACGACAACGTCTATTGAACGACTGCGGCTTAAGCATCGATTGAAAGTTGTTCAGGGCATTGAAGATGCGACTATGAAGAATGTGATTCGAAGCGTTGGAGCTGAGAATTCATTCAATTCGAAGGAAATGCAGAATTTGTATCTACTTATCAAAGAGGAGCACTTGACGATGCAATACTCTGGAGCATCGGTTTTGCCCTCTTCGCAAGAGAAATACGATCCCACTTTGCCATTTTACGAGCTTTATAAAGTTGATTATGATCAGTTTAAATTGTTTTTCACATCGTTGACTTCGTGGGGAAGAAATGTACAGAGTGAAAGCTTAGCGTTAAGATTATTTCAGGTAAGAAATTGACAAAAACAAGTTTACAATTTAAAATACTTAAAAAAATTTATTTTTATTTTGAAGTTGGCTGATGGAAACCGTGACAATTTAATCAATTTTAAGGAATTTATTAATATTTTGGGAATAATTTGTCGCGGAGACTTACAAGAAAAATTGAAACTGTTTTATGTCATTCATTTACCGTCATCTGGAATCAGTTCGCGCTCACCCATTTCACCTGCATCGGGTAATATTTATAAATTTCATAATACCGTACGGTATTTAATGATATTTATTTATTTAATGATTTTATTTTTTAATTTTGTTAGATAATACTGAAGTTGCAGCTGAAGCAACGGATTTTTTCGATTCGCTCGACTCGGTCCGCACTCCATCGTCAGTGGATTCTCTTTTATCACCGGTAAAAGAAGCTACAGCATCCACTGAGGAGATTCCAGCAATGCTATTTGAAGACGATAACAGCGATTCGTGCAATTTAAGCAGCTGTACCAGTCTCGTTGCTCAATCTGGAACTATGCGTTAAATAACACAAAGATCTCACAAAATTAACATCTAAATAAATATTTATTATCAATTTTTACAGGTGAATCGGTCAGTTTGGATAGTCAAAGTACATTAGAAAGTCTACGATATTGTTTAATTCGAGATGGTAATAAAGACTCTCTTCATTCGGTTCCTCGAATGAATCAAGAGCAATTTATTCAAACGTGGAAATCGTTATACGATTTGTTTATTAACACTCCAAATGAGCAGCAAATGTACCATTCGATTGCGACTGTTGGTAAGAAATGTCTAAACGTCTGAAATCTTAAAATAAAATAAAATAAAATAAAATTTTTGTTGAAAGGTACTCTGCTTTTGCAAATTGGCGAAGTCGGGAAGAATTTTTACAACAAGAAAGAAGAGTCTCAAGACAGTTTATTGACTAAAAGTCGAGAGTTAGTTCGGACTCCGACAAATGACGACCAAGCGATTACGCCAGTTTCTGAGGATTTTATGGCCGGTGGTGAGCCCACATGGGAACAGAAAGATGATGATTCCAGTGGGTCTACTAGTAAACCCGATTCCGATTGGTCGATTTCATTCGAACAGTTTTTAGCTTCCATGTTGACAGACCCGCCGTTAGTTGAGTTTTTTGAGAGTAAAGAGGACGTTTCTTCGGCTATTGAAAAATTGAAAAACAGATGTTTCGAAAGGAAAACGTCGCTCTCTTTTTCCGCTATGCCTAATTCGAATTGATGTTTTAAATTAAATTTTATGCCAAATAACATTTTTTTTAAAAATGAATTGTTTCATATTTATGATAAGAAAAAGACTATTAACAATCCTAATATAGAGTATTGCCTATTACTAACACTATTCCGCCTGGAATTCAGCAGATTACTGTTTTTATTTAGCTTTTGTTTTGTTTTTAAAATTTTATTCTGTAAATCGTGGTCTTGGAAATAAAATTATATAGTCGAGATTAATGGTATTGTTGCTGCGGTTGTTAGGACAGTGTTTATATTGTGTTTGTGTTGCTTGGAAACAAATTGGGAACGTGAACCAGCTTTTTTTCTGCCGGCCTAGCAACCACCATCTTGAGCTCGCCCCGTTCAGTTTGTCTTTGGCATGTTGAAATGGCAATTTATTTTGACTTGACGTTTACTCGTATTTGAACGTGGGTTTCGGCAACGTAAGCATTCGTAACGGAACTAAAAATCTCAAGAAAAAAAACGTTAAATATTCTTTTTCGTCGGAATTTTTGTTTGATTTTTAATATTTCTAAGCCTAGATAACAAAAAGATTTTAGTAAAAATGAAACAGCGGATATAATTTCTAATTTCTATTATTTATAGGGTATATAGGGTATATTCGTTGTAAATTGAAATTAGGCACCATTTTAGCGCTACCGAGAAAATGTGAAATGTTAAAACAACAAAAAGCGAAACGTAAAAAAAGTTAGTTTACGATTAACGTAAGTGTGCATATAGCAGCCGATAAACTAACACGTAAATAAATAATCAATTGATTAGCTATTTTCTATTTAAAAAAAACATAAAAAATACAATTAAACGTTTCGCTCCGGAATGAAATGCCGTTCCACATGTCACTACCAGTTTAGTTCCTCGTCGTGTCATGGTTGCTGCATGAGTACGAAGAAAATTTCGAATTATATTTAGCAGTCGTTATTATGTTCGATTTAAGAGAAATAATCTTCACTAAAAAACAAAAACGACTCGAAAATAAGAAAAGAAAAATAAAAGCTTTTCTTGCAATGGCAAAAATTAATGATGAAGACAGGCAAAAGGTAAGAAATCAAGAAAAACACGTGGAAGAGCTAAACCATGTGGACCGTCATTTTCCATTTTTATTCAAATTTCAATTTACACCGAGTGACAATCGTTGTTTTTGTTTCAGGTTACTGTGGATATGAAAAGACGAAGTGAAGAGGATTATAGCATGGCTAAATGTGAGAGTAGTGAACCAAAACGGAGACGACACGATCACAGTCCGTGTAGGGAATCCAACGATGGAGGAACAATGTCGGTTGCTGTTCTCAAACAAGATTCGAACGAAACGAGCCGGAATTATGTGCCACGAGTAATTATATCTGCGGATGAATTGGCAGCATTGAAGGCCGAACTTAAGGAACGTCAACGAGAAAGAGTAAAAAAGATGGTATGATTTGATGATGAGAGAAACTGAAGTTTTTTTAAATTATTTTTTATTTTAGCAGAAACCTATGTTTTATTTAACAAAAATGGGGTTTGCAGCACAAATAGGATATAGTGATAAGCAACCATCTCCTCTCTATTTGCAAGATATTCAGCATTTGCTCTTGTACGCAATGATTGGCGATTTAGCACCATATAAACCACTGTAAGAATTTGAGGAAAAGTTTAATTTAAGTAATGATAATGTTTTATTATTTTGTTGTTTTTAGGTGGTGTCAGTTACAAAAAAGAGGCAAAGTTAGTCACAATGTCGTTTTAGTAGTGGAAGGATTATCTATTAAGACTTATTTATCGCATAAAGAGTGGTTTCCGAAAACGGTTTCGCTGTTTGATTGGGTAAAGGTATAAATTATCTATCTTGGGGTAGGAGGAGGGGGATTTTAATGGCCATTTGGAAAAAAATTCTTTGAAAATTGAGAAAATTGAACAAAACAGAAATTTTAAACTAAAGTACGGTAAAAAGAATAATAAATGGGAAATTAATACAATTAATAAGTTTCTTAAAAAGTTTGATTTTTTGTTAATAATTTTTTTTGATTATTTCTTTTTTAGGGTGTTGAAATTTTCCCATCTATACAATATAATTGTTGTGTTGCTGAAGAATTATTATGCGTACCTGTGAGTGTGACAGCAAAGTACAACATGGAAAAAAGTAATTTTTGATTTATTTATTAAAAAAATTAATTAATTTTTATATTTTTAATTAGGAAAATTAGCTGACAACAGTCAGAATTCGAGTGCAGTTCATCGTGCATTTCGCAATTGTTTTCCAATGCCCCCGGAATCTTCAACCAAAGTTCAAAACATATCGAAAAAACGATTCGGCACTCAGGATATGTTTCCACGAACCCGTCTGTTACTTAGTCCCGTAGTAATGTTGATGGAAAAATACCCATTGCCAATTCAGGGAACACTATCCGAACGATATAAGAGTTTTGTCTTCTCTAAAGATCTCTACGACGAAGTAACGGATAATTCGCCAATGTTTGCTCTCGATTGCGAAATGGTTATTTTTTAATTTAATACTTTTATAAACAAACATTAATTTTTTTTGTATTTTTTAAATAGTGCTTTACCACGATACAAGCACACGAAGTAACGCGTGTAAGTGTCGTGGATGAAGAGCTGAACATAATTCTCGATGAATTGGTTAAACCCCCAAATAAGATACTCGATTATTTAACGGAATTTAGTGGCATCACTATGGAAATGTTACAGCCTGTTACAACTACATTAGTAGATGTTCAGAAAAAATTAAACGATTTGCTCCCCGCTGATGCTATTTGGTGTGGGCAGTCGTTAAATTCAGATTTAAATGCACTCAAAGTATGTTATAATGATTAAATGTACAATTATTGATTTTTTTTGTGATAAACATTGAATTTAAAATATTTTTAAAGATGTTCCATCCGTATGTAATCGACACAAGTATTATATATAATCTTGTGGGAAGGCGGCAAGTCAAACCAAGTTTAAAGAAATTGTCTTCGCTCTTTCTACAGTAAATATTTGAATATTATCAGTAAATGCAAATATTTCAATCAAATTTATTTTGAAGGACGGATATACAAGATAGCCCCGATGGTCATTGTTCAGCTGAAGATTGCACCGCAACTATGAAACTCGTTCAGCATAAGCTTCAAAATTGTACGTTCGAAATTTGGTTTGAGTAATTGATTTTAATCGATTTATATTTAAATAGGTTTAGAGTACGGTGATGCTGTAGTTGGGGGTTACATTCCAGCTGCAGTAGAGCCGGTGGAGCCAACTGAAAACGCCGTGGATACGACGGAACGGACCCCTGGCGATGGAATCCCGGCACATCTACAAAATAAAACCGGACTGGTTACGAGTTTTTATAACCATTTGAAAGAACAAAATAAAAAAGTGGCTCTAGTTGGTTCGAATGAGGCACTCGCGCAATGCAGTTTAGAGGAAGCTGGTTTTGGAGCGGCCGAAAATGTGACGAAATTTGCAGCAAACACTAATAAGGATGTATCGCAACTTTTGAGACAAAATGCCAGTCAATATCACTTTTCTTTGGGACACATGAACTTGGCCAAAGCTTATGTAGACCCCGACAGACAGCAGGTGATTTTATCTCTTCGAAGTTTTCATGATTTCTTCATCTGATCTTTTGTTTTTATTATTTTTTTTGTAGAATTTATTTAACAAATTGGATCAACGGATATCAAAAGTGTATCGTGATCTTGCAGCCAATGCCCTCTTCGTAGTGATATTTAGCGGAGCAATGGCCGAGTACGAGGAAGGATTCCACAATGGTCTCTGCCTGATCAAACTAAAAACATAAAACGAAAAAATGAAATAGAAGAAAACATAATTAACCATGATACGTTTTTAGTAGCAATGAAAAGAAAAAAATCAAAGACGAAACTTAACGAGTGGTGAAACATCGATAAACTCTTGGTGGTTTATATTGCATGTCATCATTATACATATTATTTTGTCATAAAAACATTACAAATATCTTACGAAAAAAAAGGAAAAGTAAAAAAACTACAGACAGAGAACATGAAACCACAAAGCCTCAATTCCTTGTGTTCTTCCCCCACAGTAAAATCACTCAAATACACAAGTTAGTTTACATTATTTATTAATGACAAAATTATTACAATTAATGTGACAGTGGAAATAAATCGATGGAAATTTTGCTGACTACATTTAAAATCCCTTTTAAAATTCCTCATTAATCTTAGGCTATGCCCTTTTTTTTTTCCATTTCTTTTAAGCCTACTTTTATTCTGAGCATTTAATCAGGTGCGTCAAATAGTTCATCAAACTTTTGAGTGGGAAAAAAATTTATATCACTACTACTCGACATTGGATGATAAATACATATGGACAAGATGATTGATATGCTCAATTCAGCTATTACCTGGTATACATGCCACTAATAAATATATATCTTAATATTATCACAGTAAAAATTAAAAAATTTTCGTTACACAAAAAATCAATATGAATGCAAACATTACAATTAAAAACTGTAAATTTTAATTTATTTATTAATCGGTAATCAATCCTGAGTTTTAATTTAAAATAAAATATTTTATAATCTAGTTAATGCATAATAAATATAATATATAAATTTTGTAGAAATAAGCTTTTTGAACATTTTAGGCATTCCTGCGTTCCTCTAACAGCGGTGTAAACGTAGTCCAATCATGAAAAAATAGCAGCTGCTGATTGGGCAATGCGACGCACACCAGGTAGAATACGGCGTATCACAGCTGCCAGACCATTAATTGCACGTTTTGGGATGGCGCACGGCTCTACATGGAACAGTTTACGAACGAAGTGGCGGAAATAGTCTGTGCACTCGTCGTTAAGGCGCTAAACAACATTACCTCGATTAATTCTTTTCTAAAAGGATATAGTACAGTCCATGGCGGGTGGCCACCGTTTAAATAGAGCACATAAGAGTACCCATCTTGGGCGATACCGTTGATGGAGTAGTAGAAGGGTAAATACGTGTGCAGCTTGAAGTGCCGCCGTTCATAAAATTTGATAGCTGTAGTATTTGACGTGAGAACGTGCAAGTAAATAGCCTTGCACTGGGCGTTGTCTGAATGAGTTAGATGCGCTATGAGATTGTCGAGGAGCAGTGACGCAATTCCGTTACGACGATAATCTTGAACAACACCCAAACTTAATATATACGCTAATTGGGTTCCGTTTGGAAAGTGATGGGATAGAATGCCTTGATCCTATAAATCAATAAAAATAATTTTTTTAATACTAATTTCAGTTTATATTCAGTTTAACCCCGTTATAGCGAGGTTAGACTGTACTAGTATATCAATTAAATCACTTCTTTATGGCATTTCCCGTTTGGTTTTAATTCAGCTACAATTAACCCGATGATACGATGTTCATAGATGGCTGCTAATGAATAGAATTTGGCGCTGTGTGTTATTTCTCGATACCAGCTTTCGGGGTACCTATTTTTTGAATGAATATTTGTTAGAAAAATATGTGTGTTTTGATGGTGAGCACCTTACTCTATTGGAAACCATTCCGTACAAAGATTTTGCACCTCATTGCGATCTTCCGGGTTAAGAAACCGAAGTTGAAGTGCACTTTGATGGCAAAGGGGCACGCACTGGCTCATGCATAGACCCTTGTGGATGAACTCATTCTTACATTTCCTGTAAAATAATAATAATCATTTATAAATGAAATTGACACAGGAAGATGATGAAATATGTCTGGTCTAACGATCGATTTGTACATTTAATATTTTGTTACCTTTTTTTAAATTTGCGGCACGTTTTACGGCGAATTTCTCCAATAAAAAAGTAAAGAAAGTCAATAGAAAATGTAGTTTAGGCCTCTAAAAAATAAGCACATATTAGCGCATGCGTATTAAAGCAAACAACCAAGCGCAGTGGACAGTGTATAATTTAAAATTTAAGGGCAAAAATAAAATAAAGAACAAATTTTTTGGTTTTTTATTTGAAATCAAATAACTGTTTATTGTTCAAAAAATATTATAATTAAGTACATAGCACGCGTATTTTAATTATTTCATTTGGAGTCGGACAGATATTAGATTTTCGATTTGTCAGCATGGGTACCACGGAAACAGCGTGTTGTCGGTTCAATATCGGCGGTTATAGAGGTAAAATAGATTTTAAAGTTTTTTTAGCAATTATTTACTACAAATTATTTTTTACTGCAGTTCTACCTGTCAAGTTTAGCGAACAATTTGCAACATGTCGTGCAATGTACTTCAAACAACATCTAGTGAGAGATCCTCATCCATTAAAACCAGTAGACCAAACCTTGATAGTATTGAATGTACCGCCGTATTGCAACGAACAGTGTCTTAAACGGATATTTTCTATTGTTGGACAAGTAAAAAGTATTTATTTTCATGAGAAACCAACGTCTGGTGTTAACGAAGAGACTAATTCAAATTTTTTTGAAAGCCACACCATTCAAGTATGCAAAACTTAAATTTATATTGAATTTTAATAATTTTTTAATTAATATACATTTATTTGCAGGGTTATAAAGTCGCATATGTGGTGTTTGACCAACCGAAGAGTGTTAAAAAAGCTTTGAAAATGAAATTTAAAACACCTTGTATGTTATCTACTAAAGATGAACCTCTTACTGTTGGCGTTGAAAGTAATTGTAAATTAATTTTATAATTTTTTATACTAATATAAATCTTTATTTAGAATGGTCTATTGAATATGCTAATTCGTTCCCAAAAATCGATAAACTTCAGGCCGAAATTGATGAATTTATGAAAGATTATGAGACGACAATACAAAAAGTATTTGAAAATTTGTTTTTAATGACATTACATTAAATTTTATTTCGAATTAGGAAAAGGAAATTGAGAAAAAGAAAGCCGATGAACCGGATGATGAAGGCTGGGTGACAGTGAGCAGTCGTGGAAAGAAGAAAGGTTTTGCCCGGACTGAAACAAATGTTGAAAAAATCAACAAGAAAGAAACGAAGAAAAGGGGACAGAGAGAACTGTTGAATTTCTACACTTTCCAAATAAGAGATGCCAAACGTGATCACATAGCAGAATTAATGAAGAATTTCGAAGAGGATAAGAAGAAAATTGCTTTACTTAGAGCCTCGAGGAAGTTTAAACCCTATTAATAAATGACACATTAAATAATTGTTTTTTGAAAAACATTTTTAAGTATTATATTTTTTTACAATAACATTTAGTAATCTGTGATTCGGTAACCTGTTCACAATATGGCAACAAATATCGGCCATGTTACTACGATAACAGGCCGTGGCTACTGCCATTTGTATCGTTTGTCCGAGTCTTTCCAATGCGAGATTAAGGTTGTTTTCGTCAGGGGCTTGAATACATTTCGAGATGAGGGTGTGCAGTCCATCGATTAAACCGATCCAATCACGAGTGGTTAACACTTCTGTTTGAATCAAATCTGATTGGTGTTTTTCAACTTCTGCCATTGATTCGAGGATTCCAATGTAGAGCTGAAATATCCAATAGATTACGTTAGTAATTATATATATATAAATTGATATAAACAGTATTTTTATAGTGTTTATGAATTATGATACTTTTATGAGCAAACAGCACTAATTTTATTACCTGAGAATAAATTTGATTTTTTCCCGCTCTTTCATTCGGTCCTTGCTCAGGTCCCCCAAAAGAAACATTAAGATCTTGAAGTAACGGTGCTTGAATGCACCAGCGTATGAGTCCCGCAAAAGGATTCAAACAAGGCATGATAATTGTGCCTTGTGGAAGACATTTGTACGGATTTATCATCAACGGTGCAAAACATAACTGTTCGTTCGAAGATACCCATCGAGTAATAAGTAATAGCAACCCACTCGGCATTTCACGTTCCTTTTTAGGACCTAAAATATAATTACATAAAAAATAACATCGATTAAAATAGAAAAAGAATATTACAATTATAAAGTGCCGTCGTTCCTGTGACAAAATGAGATGTGAAGTGAATACAAATTTGAGGTAATTCGTTCAAAAATGACGCAGAGCGTGGGATTAAAATGAAATAATCATTAACCAAGTCCTTAATCAATGATACAACGATATCGGATGTGCAGCCTTGTTGCTGAAAAATGAATAAACAATTACCGTACTATTAATTTTCATATTTAATTATGTATAAAACCTGCATCCAGACAGCGGTGCATTTAAGAACCGTAGCGTTTTTACTTGCGATGCTAAGCGACACTAATTTGCTGAGAATTTTCATTTTATTGCTCCCACTTCCTTCGTAGTGAAATAAGTGGAGAAATACAGTATTCCTTACTATTTCCGTCTTTTTATTCTCGAAATAATCGCAAAGAACTTGCAAAAGTTGAAATTCTTGAACTGCTGTCAGTTTCTGAAATTAATGTAAAAAAATAAAAATAGTTAACATAAAAAGTTATTTCCATTTTTTTATTTTAAATATTACTTTGGCTCTATTGCCTCTTCTGTCAATTTCGCAAAATATAAATTCATCGATCACTTCTTGTATAATCCTTTGGTGTTGTCCCGACTTTGGATTACAACACCAGAGTTCCAATTGATTTAACGCTTCTTTCGCAAATTGTGGGAAGTCCAGACTTCGAAAACGAGCTTTGAAATCCGCCATACTTGATTTTAAGTGCTCTTGTTTATTTTCTTTTTTTGCAAAACCGTATTAAAACCCGTAAAGTTAAGGGTGGCCACAATACGGCTCCCTATGACTCCAGACTTGTGCAATCAATATGAATTGTAACCGCTTAATTGATAATTTAATAATCTAGAATAATTTTATTTTTATTTTTTTTGTACATAAATATGTGATTGCTGTAAAAACTAAATGTAGAGAATTTTTTTTGCTAAATTATTTGTTTTCGCAGCAAAAGTACTGCTGATGAATTACTTTTACCTGGTGCTAAAATTTAACACAGGGAGTCGTATTGCGGCCATCCGCATGTTGAGTAGGTAATCTTCGATACTTTACGACTGTTCATACTAAACTATATATTAAAATTTTCAGGTACATTAAAACCGCAACTTAGATTGTCAATTAGTGATGTCTGTAGCAAGTATTATCATCAACCAATTGCGTTCAATTCGATGTATTCGCAAATATTCATCCTTTACCAAACTTGTACCTAAGAATGATGAAATCCCAGACGAAACTGTGCGTTCATGCCTTTACATCCCCGGCGATAAAGCGTGTAAATTTGCTTCTGTCATCAAGCCAAGCATCAATCACGAAAAAATATTTAAAAACCTGGAAAGTAATTTAAAACACAGAAAAATGAAAGCCGATGTGGATCAACTTAAAAGCGGACTAAAAGAATTGCTGAAATTACAAACGGAAAAAGAAGAGATCCAGAACGAACGACATCGTTTAAAAGAATGTTTAAAGACTCATAATGATGGAAGTATCGACAAGAATCTGGAAAAATTAACCGAAAAATGGAAACGAATATCAACCTTAATCTACCAATTGGAAAATGACGTTGTTGTTCCGATTTTTCAATTACCAAACGAATTACACCCGAAAACACCGATCGACGAAGATAACGAACAATTCAATTTTTTATCGATTCCCCAATTTGATTTCACGCCTAAAAGTCACGTGGAAATTGGACAAACTAAGAAAGAAATCATTTTCTCCGATGTGTCACCGACGAGTTACTTTTTGTGCAATAATGCGGCTATTTTTGAATTAAATTCAATCAATTATTTCACGAATTTACACGAATCAACCAAATTCACACAGACATCTAACCCAGATTTATGTAAACCACCACTAGTCGAAGCTTGTGGTCATGGATTCATGGACAAAAGCAGAAGTTTTATTTTGGATACGGATGAACCCGGTAGTGGATATCATTTAGTCGGCGGGGCATCGTTGGAATCTTTTTATGGATTTTACATGAAAAGAAACGTCGAACGACTTCTTAATTTACCATTAAGATATTTTTGCATGGGGCGTCGATATGATATTAATTTCGATGCAAATTTGGGTTTATTTAAAAGTCTGCAGTCGTCTCGCGTTAATTTTTTCATAACACTTGAAAATGATGACGAGAAAAGTGATTTGGAACATGGGAAAATGGTCGAGTCGTTGACGAATGAATTTAAAAAATTGGGAATACATTTTAGAGTCGTTAATTTGGCTGCAACAAAGTTAAATTTTACACAGAGCTTAAAGACTAGTTTTCAAATGTGGGCGCCTAGTTTAGGGGATTATGTGGAGATTGGTTATGTGGGGATTTGTGGGGATTTTATCAGTCATCGTTTGTTAGCCCAATACGAAGCTAAGCCTAATGTTATGTATTTAGATGTTGTGCATGGAGTGAGTGTTAATGCCACTAGATTATTGGCATGCGTCATGGAAAATACACAAAACTCAGCAGGCGAATGGATAATACCAGAGTTTCTGTGTAATTTTTGAATGAAATAAGAAATAAATTATTTTTTATTTTTATTTTTTTTAATAATCGGATAGGTAACATTGTATAGTTTCAATACAATTCAATGGAAAAAAAAAGTTGAAATTAATAAAAAATATGATGATGACGTTTGAAACCATTCCTACATCTATTTGATTACGAGAAATAAAAATTAAGGAATATATGAGTGAATCTCATCGATGGTGATGAGGCTGTTGTTGTTGTTGATGTAAAGCGCTGCTCAAAAATGCCAAATGACCTTTTGGACACTTGTTAGCGTAATGACCCTTTTCGCCACACTAAAAAAAAAAAAATAATTATTAAAACATTGTAATTAATTTTTAACAAAATTTTAATTATTATATACCTTAAAGCACGTGACTTGATCCAATGGTCGATATTGTTTCTGCATTTGATTTTGTTCCTGAAACGCTGATAACTGAGCTTGATAATTTTGCTGGGCTTCTAGTTGCTTCGCGTGTTGTTGTTCCCGAAGTTCAGGCGGCATTTTAAGACAGGAAACGGCTTTGTGACCGGCTTCACCGCAGTAATGACAAACTATATTAGCTTTTTTAGCTTGTTGGTTCGGATCTTGAGTAGGCAATTCAAACTTCGGATGCATAAATTTACAAATCTCTCCTTCCGGACAGAATCCGCATATGTAATTATAACACATAACTCTTCGAGTATGTCGATGTCTACAATTCGGACCTAAATAAAAAAAAAAATAAACTCTAAAATAACTCAACTTCATTAACATCCAATCATCATTACCATGCCTACAGAACCCTCTATCGTACCAAGGACAATCTTTAATCTTAGATTCTGGATCAATGTGCAGAAATGGACATTCTTTATTACTACACGCATCTTAAAAATAGAAATAAATGTAAATAAACTTTTTTTTTAATGTAAATTTACAAATTTACTAAATCGAGAATAGAAGTAGCATTCAGGCATTTTAGTCATGTCATATTCATGTAAAAATTCGCATTGGTCGCCTTTTTTACAAAGTCCTCGAAGCCAATGTTTGCAAACAACAGTCCGATCGCCTTTTACATGACGAAATGGACAAGCAGCTCCCTTGCTGCATGTTGTACGTGCGTAAAATTCGCAGACTGCTGCTCCTGATTCTGTAAATTTAAAAAAAAAATGTTTTTATTCTGTACTAAATAAACCAGCTGTGGTCCTCTTACTGTCCATCCCGGGAAAGGGAAGCGGCAAAGCGCCCAACTGCTGTTCCAAGGCATACTCGATGTCGAAGTGAATGTGTTCAACGCTAGCTATGATTTCCTGCATTATTTAAAGGCTTAAATATAAATCAATTAAAGAAATGTCTTGGGCACTATCACCCAGCTAACATCACATGCCGCTTTCAAAAAATATTGCTCACCGGCGACACCAGAGGCGGGCTATTATAACTTTTTAAACGAAACTTTCCTTCATAAGTCAACTAGAATAAAATAATGAGCATGCGCAATGTGGATTATTTTAAAACGGCGCTTTATAGATTGTTCTAGCAAGCGGTGGCGCTGCTTGTGTAAGTGTCTAAGTGATAACGAGGCTGCGGCTGATTTCGTTGTTGTTGTTGTTTAGTCGCAGTGTTCTTCGTCTAATTTTTTTCCTTAGCCACGTCTGTTAACTCTGAAAATATGTCAGCGCACGAGCAAATGCGACAAATGCTCGATCAACTGATGGGAACTGGACGTGATGGTGAGTTGAAAAGCAATCATAACAGCAAATTGATTGCATATATGTTTTTATCTACTAAAAATGTGGTCGCCATTTTGTAGCGCTCACTTTGCTTTTAGGTTTTTTTTTTTTTAAAAAAAAAAAAACCTGGAAAATCGTTTGAAAATTGTATTTAGGAAAGATTAAATAATTACGCGCACATATTCTTTTTAAACGATTTTTTTTCTTGAAATTGTTGCAGTGAAATTGTAAGTCCAAATTTAGAAAATTAAAATCAGGTTGTGGTAAGTTGAAAAAAATTTGACTTCTTAATGTAAATATTTCTCTGTTTTATTGATCATTTAGCGTTTACATTTTTTTTTTAATGTTATTTTTGCAAAGAGTATCGGTAACTTCAGGCATTACAACAAAATTGCTTTATTTTTATAGAGCAAAGAATGGAACGTGGTAATGTATAACATTTGAATGCACATTGGTTAAATTTAGAATTTTTAATTATTTTTTTAATTGCCAATTTGGCACATAAAGTTTTATTAATCCATGTGCACTAAAATTTAATATAATAATATAACTCATATTATTTTAATTTTTCTTTTTTTTTTTTTTTTTTTTAGTTAAGGAAATATGTGTTTAAAAAAGGTAAATTAATAAAATAAAGAACAAAAAAATTATTTCACTGACAGCAGCAATCCAATATGTCAATTTCTGAGGTCAAAGTCAATCAAAAGAAAGTTAGAATATTAATTTAGTTTTTTTTAGATGGAACATGGGCACCATTCTCTAATAATTAGCTAAATTTAATGTTCCTCAACAGCTTTTTGTAAATCTTTTCAATATTAGCTTAGTTGCTGTTTTACTGCTGGCTAAAGCTGAATCTTATTATAGAATTTCCTGGTGGTAATTTGCTTCAATGTAGTGGGAAATTAATAAGTCTATGGGGAATCTTAGGAAATAAAAAATAAGTAAGTAACACACCCAACCCAATAGATTTCCATTATTTATGTACAGTAACAAAGCGGTGACTACACCGTTTGTTGTCATTTACAATTACCTGCTTGAAATTGAGTCAGTCTGGTTTTCAGGGTTATTAAAAGGGGGAAAAAACTCATTACTACAGTTTAAATATATTTGACCTGCTGACCTTTCAGCTATTGTGGAAGTTCATTAATTGGATTAAAGATTAGGGAATGTTAAGAATCTTTTTGATGTAATATTAAACACGGTAGTGCAGAATGCAGATTTTAATATTTTTTAGAGAAGTTACAATTATTTTTTTTTTTTAATTTCAAAGTTTAGGTCTTTAATAATAAAAAAAAAAAAAATGTGATATTTTTGATTGCAACTAACAGTGAAATTTATTGTTCAAACATTAATTGGTCTTCAGAATTTAAAATTTAAATCTGACCAGAAGTAAATAGAGACTTTGCGATTTCTCGTAAGAAAAATTACGAAATTAAAAAAAAAACGAGATATTTTTGTTTTTTTAATTTTGTAATTTGAATTTCGTACAACAGGTTGCGATTTTTCACGAAATGTATTATATACGACATTTAATCGGCGCAGCAATTTGTAGCATAATCAAGCACCTTATCACAAATTAAGCCTAAGCATTGGGCTTGTGGTTTGTATAAGGTGTTTTAGTGATTAAAAAACAAACCCGAGATAATCAAATTTGCCAAAATTGCAGCTGAAGCGGAGGGAAAATGGTGGCGGAATTTGACGAATATTGTTGTTATTCCATTCAGTGCGCATGCGCAAATCAAGTCGTATTTACGAAATAATGTACGAAATCTTTTTTATATTTCGTTACGAAATTAATAAAACAAGAAAATCAAAACGAAATCATATTAAAATTTAGTTTTTTTATCATGATTCCGTATTTACATTTTTTCGTACGAAAAATCGCCAATGTCTAATAAATAAGATTACATAAAATTGGACGATCGGTTTGTCTCTAATCTCGGATTGAAGATATTTGTGAGTTAAATTTAAAAAATAATTTTTTGCAATAATGATGTTTTTCCAACAAGCAATTACTTTGACATTTGGAAACTAGTTTGGGAATTTCCTTCTGGTCATCCAATTTATGTTTGACTAAATAATCAGAATCTAATTGGAAAAGAAAAAATAATAACTAAATGTTTGTAGTGTCGCTGGAATTACCGATATTCTAATGCCATTTTGTAAAATCTATTACATTGGGCAGTTTGCGCAAACAGACTTGTAAACTTGTGGCCATCACCTCGAAACTGTCGATTCACACTCAGCGGGAAATTGTAAGTGAAGTTATTTGAAGTTGTGCGCAAACTGTCCGAAATGTATTTTTGAAACTTAGAAAACTCAATGGGTTTGGAGCACAATTTCATGCAACTGATTAATGTTAAATTGATTGTCGATAGCACACGTTTAGCTCGTTGTTCTAATTGCCTTAAAATTTGTGTAAGGAGTATGTATTAATACCGAATGCTGATCCGAATCCCATGATATTTTAAAGGCTTCTTCATTGTAAAACTGGTGAATCCCAAGCCATTTAAGAAACTGAGAGTCAGTACTGGGGCCAAAATGCCGTGAGTTGCATCATTTCATATAGACATGAGTGTATACTTTTTTTTTATAATCCTTTTCCAAGTTTTTATTTTTTTTTCTTCTGGTCGATTAATTTATTTCTTAAAAATAATAAAAGACCAAAATAAAAAAGGACATCGATAGAATTTTAAGCCCAGCGAAGCGCATCGAATGTTTACTTTTCTCTAAGTACGTATTTTTTGTTTGAAATAATGTAAATAAATCAGTACTGATTTTGGTACTCTTTTAATGGGGATTTTTTATGTATATGTATTATATATGTATATATAAAATTGTCGTGTTTTTAAAATGCATGCTGGAAAGAATACAAACGAGTAAATTGAAGCAATGTTGAGTTAACTATTGGATATTCTGTTTCCATGGTTGATTCATTTGATCTAGGATGCCACAGTTTAAAGTCCAATATAATTCCACTTCTGGTTTTAGAGGGTTCCCCAAATTTTGTTTCGTATATCTTGTTTACACCAGTAGGATTTAGATCATGTGAGTTTTTTTTTTTGCTAGATCAGATCCAGATGAGCTGTGATCCGTTTCCTCGTGAAAATAACATCAAAGGAGGGTAAATATTGATCTAGATTTGTACAGGAAGGGTTAAAAATAGCAAAATTGACATTGAATTTTGCTTTTTAGGAGACAAATTGCGTTTTTTGAAATCTTTTGATACTGAAATATATTATAAAGCGCAGATTAACGTTAATTACTATGTAATTTACACTTGTCGGGTTCACTTTAATGTTTCAAACTTTCTCAGACGGTGTGCTTTTAAATCAGGAAGTACTAATAATCAGAGAACTGATTTTTATGTGCACTTCAAATGAGAATATAGCCCTACATTCACGAATTTATTTCCAAAACTGGTGTGAACTGGTAGCTATTAGATAAATTGCCACTAAAATTTACGTTTGTAGATATTATTCACTTATTTCATCGCAAATTATTCCTCAAGATCTGTTATTTCCATTAGCTATTGATTAATTTAGTTTACTCAACATTAGCTTCAATTACAAGTTAAAAAAAAATTTACACTCAGTATTTGTGTTCTTTGCCCCATTCCTTTGCTTGAAGTTGGGCTTTTATCCCTAACTGATTACCAAATTCTTGTTTCTAGGGTACAAAATGCAAATAAGTATACTGTACATTAAAGGGATGTGTTAAAGGAGTCTGTCGTAGAGCGGCATGGCTGAGCACGTGTGTATATCAAGCATTTTTACTTTGTTTATCTCTTCTGACTTTCTTCAGGGTGATGATGATGTTGATGAGATCCATTTTGTTGCTGTTTTTGTTTTTTTATATTATATTTTTTCAGGCCCGAGAAATTGAAAAAGTTAAAGGTTGTGAGAAAAAGCAGGACGTGAGTTCGTAATAAGAAAAAGAAAAAACTAAACATGAATTGATTTTAAAAGAAAAAAAGTCGTCCATTTGTAATCAAATTATATTTTATTTTGATTTAATTTTTTTTTTTTTTTTTTTTTTTTTTTTAATTTTTTTTTTTT
>JH432011.1:427722-442781 GCA_000239455.1 Strigamia maritima | reverse complement strand
CTTGTTAATAAATAGACTCCAAATGCATACAGCCCTGACAAAAGTGATGAAAATGTCCAGGAGTCAACTCCGCTTTTATTTTTTTCGGTGCTAAGATTAAAGACCCAAGTCCCTTTAACGTTCCAGATACTAATTGGAAACCTAATGCAATAACCAACTTGTTACTAACTATACCAACTTTCAAATTATTTAATTTTTGGTGTTGTAATCTCAGCTCCTAATTCAAATACAGTCCTGTATATTTGTTTTTATTTTTTTATCTTTTCTATCTTTTTTAATTTTTTATTTCATCTTTTATTTTCATTAATTTTTCGACGCCATTTGTCCGAAAACCTTTTGTCAGAATGGTCGTTTGTCCGAAATTTTTCGGACAAACGACCATTCTGACAAACGGCGTCGGACAAACGGCGTCGGACAAACGTTCGTCGGACAAGTGGCGTCGGACAAACGTACCACACTCCTAGCCAATGTGAGTTTCTTGCAATGTTTTGGAATCTGAGTTTATTTTACAATGGCGTAACAAAATATCCTGAAATTTTGTCTAAATTTAAAATATATACGATATGTTGCCACTGCCAATTTGCTATTGGGTCTTTGAAATATGAATGCTAAATTTTTTTTATGTTTTTTTTTTAGGCGATGGAGCATCTTCAAGCATTCATATATGATTGTGATAGGAGGACCGAATTGGCGAAAAGAAGGCTCGCCGAAACTCAGGAGGAACTAAGTGCGGAAGTTGCCGCCAAGGCGAACAAAGTTCACGAACTGGCCGAGCAGATCGGGAAAAAATTAGCCAAAGCAGAGCATCTTGGTGCGGAAGGGAATGTCGAAGAATCATTGAAAGCTATGGAGGAAGTAGAAGAAATTCGGAAAAAGAAACTGCAAGCTGAGGTACCTTTGTGTTTTCAAATGATTTTTTTAGTGGATTATTCAACTTTTTTTTTTTTTTTTTTTCCAGCAAGAATACAGAAATTCAATGCCCGCTTCGAGTTACCAGCAGCAGAAGTTACGCGTGTGTGAAGTTTGCTCAGCTTATTTAGGAATTCACGATAATGATAGGCGATTAGCTGATCATTTTGGAGGAAAATTACATCTTGGTTTTATTAAAATAAGGGAAAAGTTGGAGGATTTAAAAGTAAAAAAGTATAATTTTTCTATTTAATAATAATTTTTTTTAAAAATATTTTTTTTATAGAAATCTGTTAATGATCGTCGGGAAAAACAAAAGGTTGAACGCGATCGAGAACGTAGCGAAAGAGGAGATGAAAGAAGGGTTGGAAGAGAAGGAAGAGAGCGATCGGATGATCCTGAAACTAGGGATCGTATTCGTAACCGTCGTTCGCGTAGTCGAAGTCGCAGTCGTAGTCCTCGACGGCGTAACCGAAGGTAAATTGGAATTTTTCAAATATTTTTCTCCAATTAAAAATCAATTTTCGATTTATTTCAGATCGCGATCTCGCGACCGCCGTGGAAGATCCACTTCTCGTACTCGACGCTCGCGATCCCGGTCTCGCTCTGCATCGAAACGCGGCAACAGATCGACACGAAGATCTAGGTCTAGAGACAGGCAGCGAAGAAATGGCAGTCGGGAAAGAAGACGCGACCGGTCACGTTCACCTCGATCGGCTGAAAAAGAACGACGAACTAAAATGAACGATGAGAATGGAACGCGAGAAGAAGCTGTTAAAGACAAGTGGCCTAAAGAGAATAAGGAGAGATAAATTAAGGCAATAACTAGATGCTTCTGGAAATTTATTCATTTGGATTTTATTAACTTTGATTTGTGGCATCCATTTTTCTCCTATTCCATTTCGTTGTACAATATTTGTATTACAAAGCCCGAACTACGCACATAAACTACTTTGACCATGCTATCAGTGTGTCCATAATATTTTTTTCTTATTTTTTTTTTAAAAAATTTAGTTGGACTTGGAAATGCTGTAATGATTTGTCATACCACGGTGTTTCGCAGAATTTTTTTGTTTTGTAATAAAGTTACACGTTTTTTTTCTAGTTTTTTCCTTTTTAAAAGTTTTGATTTGTAAAGTATGTAATTTGAAGTGGTACACACAAGGGAATTTCTAGGAATTTTCAATATAGCTTGAGATAATTGAGTGATGCAGGAATAAAAGTATTTTTTGAGTTAAAATTGTTTTTACTGCTTCTGTACTAAAAATAAAAAAATAATACAGTAAGTAAATTAAATCCCTTTGGTAGTTTCAAGTAACTATGACTCACGATGTGCCGGTCTAGCGGTAGACCAATACAAAAACTATTTAATAAAAAAAAATATTAACAAATTATATACAATTTAAACATTTTTTCGTTTTGATTCAAACCAAATATAACACATTGATATGTAATTTGATTTCAATATATATAGATAGGTTAGGTCTATGGCTAGCGCTAGTATTTGCATGGTTCCGACTAAATTATCGACGATGGGCTCCATGGTCGGCAAATTTCAATGAAATTCGTGATAAAGGAATTGAATCCTTACGTGAAATATAACGGCGATAAGATGTACATGAATAGTATAAAATCGATATTTGTTTAAATTTATCAATCAGGCCGTGCTTTGCCAGAACAGAGTCGTTTTACGAGAGGTGAGCAAATTAAAAATAGGTTTATTCAAACAGCTTTGACTCGAAAGGGTTAAAAATAACCCAAGATTAACCTACTTTAACCTTATAAATAACATTTCAATAGTAAATATCATCAAATAATATGGAAAAATGACTGAGCAACCGGCGATTTAACGTTAGCAACATATTTTCAGTCGGTGTCCTTGGTGTTGTTTATCTAATCTACTCGAAATTAATGGAAATATTTACTTAACCTCTGTTTTTTTTGCAGTTGAGACGCATATGACGTCATGTAATTTGAAGAATGTAGAAAGAACAAAATACGGCATATATTATGAGCAGAAAGTGAGAAATTTAACAATTTCACATTTTTTATTTTTTGGATTTTTCAGATGTGTTAGCAGTTTATGTTAAGAAACAACAAAATATACAAAAGTTTTATTAATTACAGATAATGAACAAAAACAGACAAAGGTGGCTGTGACTAATGGGGAATTGCCTCGCGTGTTGCAAAGATCACAAGGAAAATGGTGGCAACGTACACGAATCACGTTTCATCGACACCGACAAAGTCGACTTGACTTCAGCCTCGTCGCAAAACGCACATCTACCCGAAAGTCGTCTGTTCGGCGGCCTGGGCGACAACAGCAACAACGGAAACAGAACTAGCCACCAAAACAGCGAGAAACGAATGTTCTACCCACGAATTCCTCCAATCCTCAGCGGCAGCGGCGACAGCAAGCGATCGAGTCAAAGCCGGAACGAATCTGTGTCGGAGCCCAAGATTATCTCACTGTTCGAGCAGTACAAGGACGGGCAGGAAGACGCTATTTTATCCGAAGGAATCGAACGATTTTGTCGCGACTTGGAGGTTAAACCGGAAGAATACAAAGTTCTCTTGCTGGCATGGAAATTCAGTGCGGAGACCATGTGCAAATTCACAAAACAGGAGTTTGTCACCGGTTGCAAAACTCTTAAGGTCGATTCGATCAAAGGCATTCAGAATAGGTTTCCGGATCTCGTGCAAGAAGCGCAGAATCCGGAGAATTTCAAAGATTTTTATCGCTTTACCTTCAGGTTCGGTCTAGACTCGGAGAACGGTCAGCGTATTTTACCCTCAGAAATGGCCATCTGCTTGTGGAAACTCGTGTTTTCACATCGGGAGCCCGTCATTTTATCACGCTGGCTTGCCTTCCTTGAAAAACATCAGAATGTTCGCGGGATCCCACGAGATACGTGGAATATGTTTTTGAATTTTTGCGATGCGGTCAAAGACGATTTGAGCATGTACGACGACACCGAGGCTTGGCCCAGCCTTTTCGACGATTTCGTAGAGTACGAAAACGACCAAACAAATCAAAACGTTCAACATAAAGAGAATAGAAACGAAGAGAGTGATTGAAATCGGTCATTTGGCGGTTGATATTTAGGTTTCAGTTTGAAATAAGTTTTTTTATGTGATGATGCCTGCCTTTCTCCACAACTAGTCCAGTGTTTTGCTTGTGTTTTGTGTGGCAAAGTAATGACGTCATGGTGAAAATATTATTATTTTTTAAATTAATTTTTATTATTGATTTTATGGATATTGATTGACTGGATTGACTGCTGTTTGTCGCTTCTACTAATTGGAAAGAAAAAGTGTTTGGATGCATTTGTTTTGTATTGTAGACCATGCAGTAGTGATTTATTGTGATTCGTAGACTTTAGAAATGGAATGGTAGGAAGCAAAGGGAAAATATTTAATGATGAAACATTAATGAAATTGGATTTTTATTCGTTTTTATATATATTTTAAGTACCAAAAAAAACATGTCAAGTTACAATGAAGGAAAATATATACAGTTGAATACAAACTATTAGTTTGTTTTTTTTTGTTTTGTTAGGGGGTTGGGGGGTTAAACATCTGTAATTTGCAATCTTGTGAATGTCGTGGAAGTATTAAATTATTTTTTTTGTACGGGATTAGTAGAGAATTTTTTCTCTTCGGCTGCTCGTAATTCGGCTCTTTTTATTTTCTGACTTATGGTTTTAGGCAGAACATCGATAAATTCGATCTGAAATGAAAAATAAATGAAATGGTAAACTGCACAATTAGACTCGAGTTTTTGCATTTACCTGTCGTGGATACTTATAAGGTGCAGTTGTCTTTTTAACATGTTCTTGTAGTTCCTTCTTTAATTTCTCTGCATCTTTCTTCTTGCCAGAATCTTTGAGGATAACAAATGCTTTTACAATCTGTAAAACAAAGGTATTATTCAAATCTTTTTTATGTCATGTGTTATGCCCCTGATTGAGCAGTGCATTATGGGCTTTTGCCAAGTGCCAAAACTGAAGAAATCGATGCAATATTGCGTGTTGGATCAAATTTGGTAGTTCGCTTATGCGCACAATGCACAGATCAAGTGTACAGGCATATTTTTTAGCCCCGGGTATCTATATTATTATTATTTTTGCTTTCCATACAATATACAGGGGTAACCATCTTGTTTTTATATATTTACAGTTGAAGCATAGTGTACCTGTGTGCGCTCGAAGTCCGGAACTCCAATAACCGCAGACTCCAGGACATCAGGATGCTGTTGTAAAGCACTTTCAACTTCAACAGGCCCAATTCGATACGCTGATGATGTGATAAGATCATCTTTTCTCCCAGTGTAGAAGAAATATCCGTCTGCATCTACATACGCGTGATCACCGGTCAAATAATAGTCACCAACAAATACTTTGCTTGTTTTTTCTGCATCTTCCTGGTAAAATCAATAGCTGTGCAATACATTACAAGAATAATTATAATTTTGTTGGTGAAATACTTCGTATCCTTTGAATATGCCTAAAGGCCAATTTGGTTTGACTTTGACAGCAATTTGGCCAACTTTTCCCCGTGGTACTTCTTTTCCATCTTCATCCAGTAAGTCGATTTTAAGGGATGGATTCGCTTTTCCCATGGATCCCATTTTGAAAGGAAACCTTTTGGAATTGTATATAAGAACTGAGGTTTCCGTTTGGCCATATGCCTCAAGTATGGTAATGTTGGTCTTTTTTTTCCACTTTTTGATTACTTCTGGTTGCTGCCTTGTTATTGTTATTATTTTCATTATTATTTTTAAAAAAAATTGATAGTTTACCATTGCTTCTCCTCCACTGACACAAACTTCTAATTTGTCAAATTTTGGTATTTCGTTTGCAATAAGCATTCGATAGACGGTTGGAGGAGCACAAAATCTTTGTATAGGATATTTGTGTAAAATCTATGAAAAATTAAATGCCATTAGGCAGTTTCTTTAAAATGGATTACAGGGCAGATATGACAATTAGAATACTTCAATTGTCTGTTGTGGATTAAATTGTGGCATTTCATGTACAAAAGTTGTTGCTCCTGATAACCAAGAAAATGAAACGCAACCCCACATGGTTTTTGCCCATCCAGTATCAGCCAAGCACCAATATACAACTCTTCTATCCAAGTTGATGAAATCTCTGCAATAACATTTATTTTATTATTATTGTATTATTATTATTCAGTATTGACTAGGATTTTATAAGTTATCGGTAACTACTTCCCACTTAGTTGCTTCCCTACACTGGGGCAATGGGCAAAATAGAAAGCGCAATACATAATCTGAATCCCCCAAATTATAATTTAAGTTTTATACAAACTTAGTAGCGCAAGTAAAACCGAGGCAAAATCCACTGTGAGAATGCAAAACTTGTTTGGGTAAATGTGTGGTTCCACTCGTGAAATAAATTTGAAACGGATCAGAGCCTTTACTCTTTACACACTGAAAATAAAAACATTTTTTTAACATTAGTTGTCTCCGAGACACTAGTTGCATTTAATGTTAAATAATAACATTTATTTACTTCATGTTCTTCTGATGCATTACTGTACTCATCCGTATAGCTTAACCAACCAGATCTAAAGAAAATATCATTTTTAAATTGTATAACAAGAATGTGTATTGTATTTTCTTACCTATTTATTTTTCCTGATGAGTTCACTACAATCTTAGTGTTTAGCGAAGGACACTTTGATGCAATCTGAAAAGTATTATAATCAATTTCACCAAATGGGGTGCACTGCATCAATTTTTGGATTTAATATCGCACGAATATGATAATATAAACAATATTTACAAATATTTACAAACATCCAAAAATTCATGCCAATGGTATTAAGATGCTTTCATTCTGCAAGACCCCCAGCATGTGAGGGACCATTTGACTACAAAGAGTTAATTGGGGATTTATGAGGAACTGCACTGATTTTTAATATAAAAAGGTTCTTTTGGGATATTTATAAGAACTTACTGTATCGACTGCTTCAGCAAGAGCTGGTGTTGTTATAATACACTGGGCTTTTGTTGCCTGTAGACGGTATTCAATATCTTTTGGTGTAATCATTGAAGTGCTGTGTATTACTATGTTTCCTACAAAATGAATGCAATACTCGCATCTTCTGTTTTCCTGGTTTCCAATACAAGGTATTATTACCTACTCTCATTAAAGCCAAGTTAATGAGCCACCATTCGGGCATTTTAGGCAAAAGCAGCATACATTTTTTCCACTTGGCTCCACTGCCCAACTGTAAAAGTGCATTTGCAGACTTTTTTGAATTTTTGGATAATTGTTCAAATGTCCACTTCACTTCTTGGCCATTTTTGTATACAAACCAATAAGCACAAGGCTTGTCCTTTTCTTTCTATGTACAGTATATAATTATAATTATCACATAATTACCTATTACGTAAATTAAAATTTCAATTTCAAGAACCTGATCAATATTGGCCCAGCTGTCAATAATGTCACTGGAGAAATTAAAATACTCAGGAGAAATTATTTTTTGGTAATCAAGATTTTTTCTAATTTTCTGCAATGTCGTGAATACTTTTGTTGGACTTTGATGTAACTGGGATTGTGTGTGGCACTGAAAGAAAGTGTTTCATACAATTTTATGTCATAAAAAATGTAAAAATGTTACCTTGAATGATGATGAAGCGTACAAGAATATCTTTGAATAAGAAATTCTATGTAGTCTAACTAAACCTATCATCTTAAACGATACTTATGTGCTTTACGTTTATAGTTAGCGTATCACACTGGCACTTTGTAGGACACTGACTGAAGTTTGGACTTTTGACAGTAATCGTCCCAAGATGAGATAAATAAAGCCAAAAGTGTTTTCACTAATTGATAAAATAGAGTATAACGTATCAGTAACGCGTGATTTTTTACTAGTTACCTTTACACAGTGAAATGCAACGTTACTTCTTTGCACCACATGTGTAGCATATTTGCACGTTGGTTGTTAGTTTCAAGGCTGAAGAGAAATATAATTTTATAAACAAGTTTTTTTCCCCTCAACCTTGGGTTAGTGGTTTGCTCTTGATTTGCATTCAATTGAACTCCGTTGGGACCTAACCTAACCTATAACTTTGTGTGGCTGTGGAAAAAACCTGTAAAATGTAAATAATAGATAATATTTTTTTGTATAAATAAATAGTCATATTACATATACTGAGTTACATTTATGAGCAAGATAAGATGAGTTATTTTTTTTAGTAAAGTGTAATGGTAAGAATATAAGTAATTGTAATGGTAACGAGTTAAATTTTGTTAATTGACATTTATAATAATGATTGACATTTATAATAATGATTGATATTTATAATAATGATTGACATTTATTGAATAACTTTTTTTTGCAACAAATTGCATAAAAAATCTTTTATTATAGCAATAAAATGCTTAACAATAACTTAGTACCACAGCAAATTGCAAAAAAATATCTTGTGTGATAACAAATTGTTTAAAAATAAATTTATTAAGAAAAAAGTATTTTTCAAAAACAGTCCATGCCAATAAATTAATTATATTTAGCACTCTGATTTGATCCGACCTCTGGTATTAACATTTCAAACTTCCAATCTTTTATACACTTCGATTTTCAGCAATACTTATGATTAATATTCTTACATTTTTAATTAATCAAATTATATTGGTTTGCACATTTATACCACACCACAGATTATTAAATAGTTTAACTTAGATCAAAATGGGCGAAACTAAAGCTTAAAATAAAGTATAGGTCTGCGGTTAGACTTTACCACATCTACAGCAAAAAAAACAACTAAAATCCGGGACTTTTCAATGGCGGACGATATATTTGCAAGATTAAAATTATTTGCTCTTTTGGCGAACCATCTATTTAATTTAAGGTATGTTCTAACCAATTTAAAACCTTCAAATTCAACAAACCAATCAAAGATTTTGCTGCAATTAAATCACACATACACAAAACCTATCGATGACGTAAATAATGACCCGAATGACATCCAGGAAGAAATAAGATTACGAAAATACTAAACTTCATCTTGAATCTCACAAGGGCAAGTAGAAACCGATGTAAAGCGAAATTTACGAGGTAAATTAGCTGGATAACGAATCCATTCACCGGAAATTGGTTTTAAATTGTGCATTATAAACTTTTCTCGTGTCCTGTAATTAGAGTGTTGATGCTCGTAAATAAGTTGATATTTTGTGTAAACAGTTTAAAATTATAAATAAATTAATTTACGAAAATTTGAAGTAATTTTTTTATCTTGTTTTATGTGACAGGTTAATTGCAGGAATTTTCTGTGATTCATTTATTGATTTTTGATAAGATAAATATATTGGAGTGTATAAAATACTAATTATTATTTTTGTATTTTTTAGTTGTTACGTTGAATTTATGTGTCTTCGAGGGATTTGGTCATTGAGTGTCTAGTTCTTGAAGTATGTGTAGCACTCTATGGATAGTCATGTGTGCAAAAAATGATTTTTTTTCTAGGATGTCTAGGGCTGCCAGATTTTTTGTTTTTGCACTATAGAACAGCAAAATAAAAGAATTTAGAAGGTAGTACGACCAAATTTAAAAAAAATTGAATTATATAATTTGATTTTTACTTCAAAAATTTTAATAAAAATAAAATTAATTTTATACAGTATGTCCCAGCCCCAGAGCCAACGTCCAATTTTTTAAAAATATTTTAAATATTTTTATATATGTATATTATATGTATATTATATGTATGTATATGTACATATACATATATTAATTTTTGGCTAAAAAAATATTTTTTTTGTTTTGACACCGGCGCCACTTAAATAGATAGCCACTGGAACAAGACAGTTAAATACAAGATATCTGGCAACTCTAGGTAACCCTAGGCGTCTGTAAATATGAGGAAGAAAACAAATTAGCAAAGGGAAATTCAGTAATGTTTACTCAATATAACCCAATTGATAAGTCAAGTGTGTATTTTTAGTCCCACAAAGTGAAGTAATTTAAAGTGGCGATTGAAATTAAATCGGATAATTTAATAATCATAAATTCATATGCAAATACAAATTAAAATTCTGAGAAAAAATAATGTTTTATTTTTAAAAATAAATTTTATTAACTGATATTTACAGTTTTGAGGCGACAAGATGTTTAAATGTATGAAAAGTTTAAATGGCTAATTGATTTTTTTCTTAAAAAACTTTATGAATAGCTCAGTTGTTCGATGCATTCCACGCTTAAACTGCCGTTTTCTCAAAGGTAGTGTATCAAGGGTTACCATTTTATAAATTTTTTATTTTACTTTATTCTAATTTATTTATTTATTTAAATAGATGTTTTTTCTGAGACGATAAACTCGCTGTTAATTACATAACGTTGCAAATAAAAAAATTGTTATCATAGGCGTCATCTATCAACAGGACATTGCGAAGGTTTGAAATTATAAATTATTATTATCGTGTTTTTTTTTAAATGATTCATATTATTTTACTGTTGGAATTTTGTAATTTGGTGATTTTTTTGGAATGTTTTTGTGGACTTTGATGATTAATTCACATTAATCTGTGAATTTTGAAAATTCTTTTTGGGTTTTGATGATTTTTTTTGAGATTTTGTTAATTTTATTTGAATTTTTAGTGATTTTATTTGATGATTATTTTTGGATTTTAATGACTTGATGATTATTTTTGGATTTTAATGACTTGATGATTCTTTTAGGGTTTTTCAATTATTTTTTTTGAATTTTATTGTATTTTTGCACTTTTTCATTGATTTGATTCAATTTAAAAATTATTTTAATATTGCTTAACATTATTAATGATATAACATACAATGATTCCTCGAATGATTCTCTCTAGAACGCTCTTTTATCACACAATCATACTTTTAGAATGCAAAATTAAATGCGAAAAGCTAATATCATTCTTTGATCATCCTTTAGAAATGGCACGCGAATATTTCTTCAATAACAATTCACAAAAACATCTTTTTTGAATCGTGTAAATACAAACGTTGATTCACTAGTCGGGAATTCGTTTCAACGTTGAATTTGAGAAATGTGATGATGTACCAATGGAATGTTAGCACCACTGACGCAAATTTTGAACCCTAATATTTTTTTTTCAATTTTATTTACTGGGATGGAAATGTTTCCTGGCACGTTGCCGTCTCATACCAAGGGATTGCTGTTCATTTTCCCCCTAGTTTGTACCAGCTAGTAATTTTTTTTCAAACAAAAATTTTTTTTTTCTATATTTCTAATGTCGTAAGTGGGAATTCTTTTTTTTTGCTTTTCCCTCCCTTGTTGTTTCAAAAAAATCAACTTTTAATTTGGTTCTTGACTTATTTTTCCTTCCTGGATTCTTTGGGTGTTTCTCCAAATTTTTTTATTGCATTTTTTATTGCATTTTTTAACACAGAAAAAAATATTTTTTTTTATTGCAACACTTTGGGTACAATAGATAAGACAGTGCTGGCATTTATGGATTTAATTGGTTTGTAGTTCAACACCTTTGGGCAAATTTTAATGTTTTAAATTTGAATATCAAAGTTGAAGTTTGTGATGTTTGTTTTAATGTATATTTATTTTTTGTTGGGGTTGGGGAAGGGTGATTTAGTCCCTTAAAAGAGATTCGTTGTTTGGTTTGTTGATGAGATTTTACAGCATGAAGAGTGGTAGCTCTGTAATATATCAAGATGACCTTTGTGAGTGTTGAATTTCGGATGAAACTCGGCTAGTATTAAAAGTGTGTGACAAAATGTGTGAATTAAAAATTCAACGAATGTTTATTCGTGGAATATTTTATGAAATGGTAAATTTTCTCACTAGATGGCTCAAGGGAATGAGCAATGGTGGAAATGTGTCTTAGATTGATTCTTTATTTAACTAGATGAGTTTAAAACAGCATAAAAGATTGCATAAGCTCTTGAAAAATATTTTAAAAAACCTCTGTAAAACAGCAATAATCTTTTGAAAAACAGCAGAAACTATTGAAAACTAGCAATAATCTTTTAAAAAACATCAATAATCTTTTAAAAAACATCAATAATCTTTTAAAAAACATCAATAATCTTTTAAAAAACATCAATAATCTTTTAAAAAACATCAATAATCTTTTAAAAAACATCAATAATCTTTTAAAAAACATCAATAATCTTTTAAAAAACATCAATAATCTTTTAAAAAACATCAATAATCTTTTAAAAAACATCAATAATCTTTTAAAAAACAGCAATAATTTTTTAAATAGATAAGACAGTGCTGGCAATGGATTTAATTGGTTTGTAGTTCAACACCTTTGGGCAAAAATGTTTTAAATTTGAATATCAAAGTTGAAGTTTGTGATGTTTGTTTTAATGTATATTTATTTTTTTGTTGGGGTTGGGGAAGGGTGATTTAGTCCCTTAAAAGAGATTCGTTGTTTGGTTTGTTGATGAGATTTTACAGCATGAAGAGTGGTAGCTCTGTAATATATCAAGATGACCTTTGTGAGTGTTGAATTTCGGATGAAACTCGGCTAGTATTAAAAAACAGCTATAATCTTTTAAAAAATAACAATAATCTTTTAAAAAGCAGCAATAATCTTTTAAAAAAACAGCAATAACCTTTTAAAAACAGCAATAATCTTTTAAAAAAACAGCAATAACCTTTTAAAAACAGCAATAATCTTAATAATCTTTTAAAAAACAGCAATAATCTTAATAATCTTTTAAAAAACAGCAATAATCTTAATAATCTTTTAAAAAACAGCAATAATCTTAATAATCTTTTAAAAAACAGCAATAATCTTAATAATCTTTTAAAAAACAGCAATAATTTTTTAAAAAACAGCTATAATCTTTTAAAAAATAACAATAATCTTTTAAAAAGCAGCAATAATCTTTTAAAAAAACAGCAATAATCTTTTAAAAAGCAGCAATAATCTTTTAAAAAAACAGCAATAACCTTTTAAAAACAGCAATAATCTTTTAATAAAACAGTTAAAAAACAGCAATAATCTTAATAATCTTTTAAAAATAGCAATAATCTTAATAATCTTTTAAAAAAACAGCAATAATCTTAATAATCTTTTAAAAACAGCAATAATCTTTTAAAAACAGCAATAATCTTAATAATCTTTTAAAAAACAGCAATAATCTTAATAATCTTTTAAAAACAGCAATAATTCTTTATATATATATATAATCTTTTAAAAACGGCAAAACTATTGAAAAACAGAAAACAAAACTATTGAAAAAGTCAAATCTCTTGAGAAAAACAGAAAATAAAAATCATTCTGAAATGCAGTAATTATTATTTACTACTTTTTTGCCAAAATAATGTCATTTCTTGTCCATACAAATTCAAATTTCACAATCAGACCTTTTAAATTAACCTCTCATGTTTTTGCATAAAATGATGTCATTTCCTGTTTTCAAAAGACGCAAAGTGAAAATATTTTGAATGAATCGATTGTAATATTATGCAATATCTAAATGATGCTAATTTTTCAATTGTGAATCATTTGACCTTTACTTATGACGACAACGCATCATAATTAATTTACATGACACTTTCACTTTGGATTTTGGAAGCACCCAAATACATATAAATCAATTTGAAATATTAATTTACATTTAGTATTACTTCTTTGCATTCCAAAATTACACAAATACGACACCTCTATTTTAAATTTTTAGAGTCTATTTCGAAAAAAAAAACTTTGATTTGTGTGTTTTCTAAGTCATTTTTCACGTAGCGCGTAAGCTTTTAGCTTGTTTTTAAATATTTTTTATCCGCATCTTCCCGGAAGAGTTTTTAAAAAGATACCGAGGGGGTTTTCGAGATGAGAGTGTAAGTTTGGCCTCGACTCTCGTTTTTAAAACCTTGTTGCAGGGTCATTGGCCTCGGTTGAGGGATGCTTTTATATTGACACTTAATTAAAATGGATAAATAAGCGAAAAAAGGCTTTAATGGCGGGTTGACACATCCTGTTCGTGCGTAAATAGAAGTGTACCGAGAAAAATTGGTAGATGGTTTCCTGTTAGTCGAATGTAAACATCGTGGGCAAGAAAAAATATATTTGTCGAGTGAGTGATATTTAAGTGTGGGGACAGGGAGGATTTTGTTGCGTAAATTTGAGTGGAAAATGTATTGCACATGTTCGTATTGAGGTCAGATGTGACATTTCCATTGCTAAAAATATCGCTTGTCAAAAGTGGCAGCAGTTTGAGCAACCTGCTTAGGAATTTTTACGTTTGCTTCGATTGTAATTAAAAAATCGTATTTTGGGTTTATGGGTTCTTCGACTTTTGGAGGATTTGATAGGCAGATTAAGGAAAGGGGAGAAGGTATGTCTGCAAAGTAAACAAAAAAGAAAAAGAAAATGGCAAATTTAAAAAATATAACAACTGCAAAGACATACTTGAGGTGCATTCAATCGTGAAAGCCACAGTCGATTTTTTTAGACTATCAGGACTTGATGATGTGTTTTGTCATGAATAAGAAAAATCACCTGATGATTTATTATATTTATGACGCAAAACGCATCATTAAAGCTAAGAAAAGTCTGCAAAGTGACTTTGCTTTCATGATTGAATGCACGAGTTGCATTGAATTCTTTTTTTGATTCTGTTAACATTTTAATTGTTGAAAAACAATTGAAAAACAATTGAAAAAGTCAGCAAAAGTAACAGAATACAAAGTACTAAATCTGATTATACAGTGTATGCTGTGCGGTCCGGACAGCTGTGCCATCCGGACAGCTGTGCGGTCCAGACAAATTCTGCGCATCGTTCCCGGTTCGGACATATAGGACAATTCATGTTAATGGCATCTCTGTGGGCCTAACGTTCTGCGCACCGGACACTTTTCCGGGAATCCGTTCTATGTCCGGACCGCACAACGTATACTGTACTATTGAATATCACTATTGTTCTTATATATTTGCAACAATCTGGTGATTGGAGTGCAGGATGGAATATCGGCTGTTACCAAACAAAAAACAACGAAAACAACTAAACTTACGAAAGTTGGCTAAGAATTTAAGAGTAAAAAGACTAAAAGACTCATATATAGTCATATAGAGAGAGCACCGACAATGGAACAATTAAAAACTATACTGTTTTGATTGTTCTGTTTTTTTAAATGACTTAAGATTTTGTTTACGCGT
>JH432011.1:402074-427702 GCA_000239455.1 Strigamia maritima | reverse complement strand
CAGTGTATGCTGTGCGGTCCGGACAGCTGTCGCCATCCGGACAGCTGTGCCGGTCCAGACAATTCTGCGCATCGTTCCCGGTTCGGACATATAGGACAATTCATGTTAATGGCATCTCTGTGGGCCTAACGTTCTGCGCACCGGACACTTTTCCGGGAATCCGTTCTATGTCCGGACCGCACAACGTATACTGTACTATTGAATATCACTATTGTTCTTATATATTTGCAACAATCTGGTGATTGGAGTGCAGGATGGAATATCGGCTGTTACCAAACAAAAAACAACGAAAACAACTAAACTTACGAAAGTTGGCTAAGAATTTAAGAGTAAAAAGACTAAAAGACTCATATATAGTCATATAGAGAGAGCACCGACAATGGAACAATTAAAAACTATACTGTTTTGATTGTTCTGTTTTTTTAAATGACTTAAGATTTTGTTTACGCGTCATAGTCATGCATCACGGGAACCCGAGCCAAGCTTTAAAAGCGTATCTAATTTTCCAACATTCAAAGGACACACACCGCAGATCACCTGCTTTCATTTGAACACACTAGGAGCATTGGGCTGATCAGAACTTGATGGGTGGCCTTATCCGTGTCTGATTTAAGGTACACTGTTGCCTTAGTACGAACATCTGCCACTCTGCTTACTGAAGTATCACCATTTTTTGGTGTAAATGCATGGTTGAACCCGTGGTGCTCTTTACATGGCCCAATACCCAAGATTGGCACTCAATCAATCAATTTGAGTCCATCAAATTTAATTATGAATTATATGGCTTAAAACATGGAACATTGAACTTGGTGACGTCAGTTTATGATGTAACACACCATAAACAATCCTCATGTTGATGTTGCTAAAATAATTTTTCTAAAAAACAAAACTGATGAAGTTGAAGTTGATTTTTTTGTTGTCTATTTTAATTAGTAACAAGATTAATACTCAGTGCACTTGACCTTAAAGTTCTTTGGGTTTAACAAAGAATCATGGATAAATGGTCAGGACAAGAAGAAAAGGAAATGCCAAATGAAATGATGTTTGATTCTGAGCAAACTGAGTTGGTGAAAAGTATTCATAATTATCACTGGACTAAAGGTCATGTTACTGAAAGTTTCATAACTTTAAGATTTAGCCTACAAATCTTTTATTGGGAATTTTATCACCAGATGGAAGCCACTGCTTGATTAATGAAATTTCAATTTCAATTCCTTGAAACGTAATACAGTGAAACAAGTGCACAAATCTTTTAAAATTACAGACTAAACGGCTTTGACAAGCGGTTCTGTATATCCAATGAAATTTCAAGGCATCCAACTGGAAAAACTCTGCAATAGGAAAAAAAAATGCTCATTAAAACCATTCCAATAAATACAACTCCTTGCCAAAAAAATGGAAACAGGCACTTTTTAAAGTCAGAAAAATGGAAATTTCTTAAAAGCTGTAATAGTGACAGACAAATGGTTTTAAGAGGATTTATATAGGAATGGTAGAGCTATCATTTTGTGTATAATTTAAGATTGATTAAGTAGTTACTGCGAAAAAAATTAAAAATCACCAAATCAGGTTTTTGCAATTTTGGCAATATCTCGAGAATTGTTGAAGATAAAATTAAAAATTAAACTGATCTAGGATGTTCAATTTTTCGGGCAACTTTTCTAAATTGTATGTATGGGTCTGCAAAACCCTCATAAAAAGTCATAATGGAGCTATGTAATTGTTGTCAACAATCACAATTTTCAAAAAATCATTCTGACTAGAATTCTTGATGAATTAAGTCATACATCCTGAATCTGTTATTAGAGGTATGTACGTAGTTAAACATCCTGAAGTATTATTGGATTTGGAATAAAATTCTGGTCACAATGATTTTTTTAAAATTTTGATTGTTGACAACAATTACATAGCTTCATTTTGACTTTTTTTGAGGACTTTGCAGATCCATACATCCAATTTAGAAAAGTTGCCCGAGAAATTGAACATCCTAGATCAGTTTAATTTTTAATTTTATTCAACAATTCTCGAGATATTGTCGAAATTGCAAAAACCTGATTTTGGTGGTTTTTAATTTTTTTCTCAGTAACTACTTAATCAATCTTTAAAAATTTTACACAAAATGATAGCTCTACCATTCCTATAAATTCTCTTAAAACCATTTGTCTGTCACTATTAAAGCTTTTAAGAAATTCCCATTTTTCTGACTTTAAAAAGTGCCTGTTTCCATTTTTTGGCAAGGAGTAGTAGTTGTAGAAGAACAAGTATACACTAAGCATGGACTCCGAACCACAGACAAATAAAATGATTACAGGGATTCTCCATACCATAAATAAATTTATTTTTAGTCACAGCTCCATTTTAAAAACAAGTTTTCACCAGTTGATACCCATTTTATGAGTTAAAAAAACAACCCAAATGATGTTGTACAAACTAAACTCATTTGACACCATTAGTTATAGAAAAAGGCTAACTAAACTATTTATTTAATGAGGTGAGCTGTGTTTAACTTATCGTTGATGTCGTTTATGTTTATGTGGGCGATTTGTTATCCTATATGACAAAGAGACTACAGCCCGTATCTAATAATAGTTGCTTGTGTTTGCTTTAAACATTTTTTTTTTGCCAGAAACCCGGAACGATGGGTTGTTTTTACCGTATTAACTCTCTTTAACTGTCACCAAAAGGAAGGATGGCACATGGAAAAAAATTATTGGCTCCTATTCAACTTTGGTATACCATGCTGCCACATGGAGGTTGAGGTTACAGTGCAGGTGGATGTATTGAGGTCATTCTCTTATTTTTGGATGATCTTTTCCTCAAATCATCTGTAAAATATTCAGTTGAAGTGGGAGGATTCTTTCTATAGTTAATTGAATCATGTTTGAAGGGTTTTTACAGATTTGGATCATTGAACTGGACACTAATTATTATTCTGTCGACTGTTGTTATCACAGGTGTTTACTAATAGTTTTATTGATTTATTACATGTTACTATGTTAGACTGGACATTGGCAGTGTTAATCGTGCATTGTAAATTTTGTAGTTATGAAGTGATGAATTCACATTGGTTAAGGTTACTAGATTGAAGATGTCATTAAATTTTAATGATTTTACTGTATGGTTAAGATGAGAGCGAGTTTGTTTTATGTGCATGCAATCTTGGAGCCAATCTCGCTAATAATCTCGTTCAATTTAGCTTTCAATCTCGTGTTATCTCGTAGCTAGTCTCTTGCAAATTAGGGCGTATCTTACGTGTCTTAACTATTGCGATTTCGCAACGTGATTAAATTAAGTGACTTTACTTTGATGTTGCTTTTATTGACCGTAACTCAACGGCGTTGAAATCAATGGAATTTGAATTAAATAACATTTACTAGCATTTAATAGCATTTGTGAGTTAAATATATGAAAGGATCGTACCCGGAAGAATATTTACTGTCTGTTTTTATCCAATCAGCTGGCGCAACAAGCAAGATATATTACACAGGAGCTGTATAAGCAACAATTTTCCGAAATTTAGCTACTGCGACTTCAGAAACACACGAATTAAATAAAAACAAACCAGTCGGATAGATATAAAAAAAAAATATAATTCTATTATTTTGTCACCCTGACCTATAAAACTTGGCAAACTTTACCTTCTTACTCGAAATCTGAAGATGCAACAACATTTTTAAACATTAAAGTTTACCGCATTTCATATCATAAAACATAAAAGTTTTCGAATGAATCACGCTCAAACATGCCAGGAAATTTTAACATCGTAATTCCTACACTTGTGAAATACAGAAAAATTGGGGTTTTCTGTTGTTTACATTGCTGGAATTTTTCTAGCATGTAACCGTTTAACAATTTAATAACGCGCATTTAATTTTATTTATTTTTTATAATTATGAAGTTGTTTTCTCGAGATGAAAGAATTTTTTTTGAATATTTTTATTTTTGTTTTTTGTTTTCTTTTTTGAATGTTGTTTGAAATCTTTATTTATAGTAATCTGTAGGTTGGTGTTAAACATTATTTTTGTCATGATCACGATGCCTGACCTTTTATTTTGCTGAGCGTTGCTCGTTTTTTAAAAATAATACAAACTACTTGTGTTTATTTGATTATCCAGTGACTAAAAAAGTTTAATTGCCTCATTTAAATTCTTTGTTGGTGGTAATGATTACAAAAGGTTGGTAACGTAGTTGATAGATCCATTTTAAACATTTTATTTTTAAGGTTAATGGTGTTAAAACTTTGATTGAGACTGGTTGTTGGTTACTTGAGCACATCAATTAGCAATTTGAAAAAAAAAATAAAAATAAATCAACAAAAACCACCAATGGCGCTAAATCAATGGCTATTTTGGATCATGTGACCATAGTGACATAATATAACTTTTTTTGCGATGCTGGTGACGTCACTTTCTAAACATTCAAAGTTCAAGTCATAAACGGTTAATTTCGATTTCTTTGTCTAAACTAAAAAAAATAGTAAAATTTAATGTAGATTTTTAGTGCAAGCATTTGCATAAACAAAAAAAATAGAAATTAACAGTTGTTTTTTTACTTGAACAAAAGGTGCATTCAGAGTTCTAGTCATAAACTGTTTGTTTCGATTTCTTTATTTATGCAAATGATTTACATTTAAACATTCTCAATTTAAAACATCTGCATGAACAAATGAATTTAAGCAAATCCTTTGTGATCTGAACTTTGAATGCATCTATTGAATGTGAATGAACCTACAAGTATTGTCAATTTTCATCGGTAACAAGATTAACACTGATTCGTCTGGCCTTTATATTTTCAATTATTTTTCGACACCCCGAGGGATAAATAGAGAAGCTAGATGAAAAGAGAACAATTGTATATTCTTCATGGTATTAGTGTTACACAGTGCAACAAGGGGTCAGGGAGTTGTTGGCAGTGTTAGCTGACATGTTTCTGATGTGCAGTTGAATGAGATAAATCTCGGATAAATCAAAATGATATGATAAGGACTTCATTCTAGAAAATGAAATACAGTACTTAATTTCTAGTCACGTAATAATGAGTTTGGTTACATTTTTTGAGTTGCGTTGAACTCAATACTAAAATAAATTGGAATTGCGGTTAGTACATATAAACATACAGTAGGACGCTTACTATTGTATAGGATTTCCCATCCGCCATTTTTGTGCAATTATCGCCATCTCTGCTTTTGTAATACAGAGCACAAAGTACAAAGTATAAAGTATGGCTGCTACAATAATGATTTGAAACAGTAGCTGTCTGCACGAATGACGTCATTTTTAACATATCACTACATCAGCCACAGCTAGCGCTGTAGCCACAGCATCAAATCATTTCAAATCAAGATCGATAGGTAAAACCGTAAATGGTTTATGGTTGGTTCTTGGGCAGATCGTGATATTTTCTCAGATGTCAATTCTTTGTCTTACAAATTTATTTAGTATTTTATTTTTGTGAATCGTTTTCTAAAAAATAAAAAACAACTAAAAGTTCATGATACACTATTACTTTTTACCTTTTACCACCTACAACCCAATGCATAAAATCATTATAGACCAAGTTTATTTTTAATATTTGAATGCAATTATTCATCAGAAATGATGTATTTGCTCTTTAAGTTGTTCCAACCCGGTTGCACACATCATTAAGCGGGAAAACGTTACTAATTCTGAGATTTCCTGTTAGTTTATGATAGCTGGGCAACAGATGGTTTGTCACAAGATTTTATCCTCTTTATGATATTGCATCGGAAACAAGTTCTTCTAGCCTGAGACAGTTTATGGCTTAAACTGTCAAGTCTAGGCAAAATTAGTGACAGTCGCCATTTTCGTCCTAGTTTAGTTACCTTCAGATGGCGCTACGATTTTTTTGCTTAATTTGGAATCTTTGGATTTCTGACAGTATGGTTTAAAATAAACCTTGTTTTGAATATTGCATCTTTAATATACTGCCATTAAATTTCTAAATTTGCATCTATAAACATCTTGCATACCTGCGATCTTTTTTTAATATTAAAAAAAAATATGTAACAAGAAAGAAAGAAAGTGAATGATATGTATCTTTTAAAAGTTAATGGTGCAAGAATGATATAAGCCTAACATAGCTGAACGGTTGCCCAGTGTTTTTGGCATTGCAAAGGATTTTTCACTTAACTTAAATCCTTGTTTTTTTTGTGCAAGAGAAGCCGTCAGGTGTGCAAGGATGCGAGGTCTTGGCTCCATACCTACTAACTCGCAACACAACATACTGATTCATCATCAAATATATGCATTTAGCGCGGTTTTATTTTCGCCAGGACGATTGTCGATGCCGATAAACTGCGCCGTTTTATTGTTATTGCTATTTTTTTTTTGGTGATTAAAGAGGTGCGGAATGGCTGGGATTCTTCTAGGTTTTGATGTATATACTGGTAGTAAATTAAATCGGGAAGTTAAGGAAATTGTTTGTTACTGGAATTGTTGTTGGTGCTTGAGTTTTCTTGATGTTCTGGTGTGGGTTTTTCTGCTTTTTTCGAATGTTTTAATTGAAAATGAATGATGTGGTTGGGGAAGATATGTAATCTTGGATTTCGAGTCTTATGAAAGGTTTGTTGTTTTTAATCAGTTATGTAAGAAATAAGGTTAGTACTTTGGTTTCATGAGTGGTGCGGAGTCTGGCAAGGTTTATCATAAGTTTTTGTGAGTTTGTAAAGATAAATTGAAATCCTTTTAAGGATGAAGTTCTGACTTATTTAATTTTTTTTAAATTTTGTTTTTGATAAGAATGAGAAAAATAAATAAACATTTATCTTTTGTTTTTTTCTTTGTTTTTTAATATTTAGTTAAATCATTTGTTATAAATAGTATATGTGAATAATTAATTAACCATCTACTAATATTAATGGAAATTTCTGATTCATGTTTACATCTTAAACGACTTTATGATTTCATATTTTATGACGTTGCGCGGCTATTTTTAAGCCCATGATAAATTTTCTTTTCCGCATTTCAACATGTCTGTCAGGCAAAAAAAAAAAAATTTTTTTTAAAATTTTAAATAAATGATAAACATGGTTAATGTGCCTGTAATTATTGTATTCTGATGATACATGACTAAAAAAATTAATAATGGGGAAAAAAAAAGAGAATTTAATGATTGGGAGTTGAAGAGTTATAATTAATTTTTTGTCAACTGTTTACAGTTTTGTCACAGGAAGCATTTTATTCCATTTTCGATTTTTGAATTTTTCCACAATAAGTGAATAGATTTTTTGATAAATTGCCAAACATCAGTAAATATATATATTTAAAGCCTGATCGTTCATCTTCTAGTTCTTTTTGATCTGGCATTTATATTGGTAATGATATATTGCATGTTATACAAGTACTGTTCACTTGTTCGGTAGTTGAATGCACCATTAGAAATGCAGAAGACATTCCACTTAAAGAAGAAAATTGACAACAGGCGCTATGTGATTCAAGTGGAAATCCTAATTAAAAAAATACTCAAATTCATAAAAATTAATATCTTATTCAGAATAAGTCAATTTTAGTTGTAAATATTGAATGAAATGCAATAAACATAAATCTTGTGATTTAAATTGGCATACTTCTTCGAGAATTGCAATTGGCTGACTGTGTAGTCTTTATTTTGTCTGGATTTGATGAGATTTGCAATACAGGAGTCATTGGTTTTGCTGGAGCATACAATATTCTTAAATTTAGTTAACCTTGAAAGTGTCCTGCCAATGAGTGGGCAAATAATTTAGACAGTTGATGTGATAAATCTTTCTTTCTGTCTTCGGCGCATGCTGAAAGAATACTTAGCCAGTCAGGATTTGGCACCTTTCCTCGTCCAGCGACTGGCGTTAGTGTCAATTGTTGCTTCCACCTTTTTTCCCCGTCTATAAACTAACTGCACTTCACATCTGTTGCCTTTAGCTCATAGTTAGTCTTCTGTGTTGAAATTTGTTGCTGGGGTCCAATTCCATTTTGGAGGGAAAAAATCGGAGAAAAAAATGAAATCTTCTGAAGTTGATAATGGATTTAAACTTTTTCTTGTTTTTGTTTTAGAATGTAAAAAGAAAAAGATTTTTATTTTCGTCAAAAAAAAAATCTGTTTTTTTCTCAGTCATGTTGAATCTCAGATTAGTTTAGTTAATTTTATTGCTTTTTATTTTTAAACATATGATGGTTAAGGAACTAAGTTTCTAAGAGGCGAAGATAGGAACTACGCATTGGTTTTTAGATATCTGGCCAGAGCTGTCAAAGTGACCTAAAGGTGCGTTTTTCGTAGAAGCGGAAACCCATCCAAAAACTGATAAAAACTCAACTTTATCAGGTTGCTGGATCAGGATTGGCGTTCTCATTACAACTTAAGCGGATATTTTGCAAATCAGAAACAGAAAAGTGTTTTTCTGTTCAGCAACTTACTTTGGGTACAAATATCGATAAGAAATCGATATTTGTTGTTTCTGATGATCTTCGGGTGAAAACCCAAACGTCAAATAAAAAAAACTTGCTAATTAACTGAACTATACCATTTATTTCTGACTTTTAATTTGTCTAAAAGGATTATTATTGATATGCATTTTTGATATTTATGGCCATACACACCATTAACTGACAAAAGGAATCTGACACACATTAAAACTGACTAATTAACATTGACATACATTCGGCTTTGCTGCATAATTGATGCTTTTTTGCGATCATCAATAAATTTTTTCAACTTGTTGTTGATTTTCTAAGGCACTAGTCACAATTTGGAATGCTCCTATTGTAATAACACTGCAATGTTTTTACTTCATCGTTAGCACCCGCTGTCTTGTGTGTGCCCTGCCTCATTCGAACTCTTCCAACTTCTAGCGAGCTAATTTATTTGCAGCAGATGGCACTCTTCAAATATTTCGTGTATCACAGTAACAACTGGAGGATGCGGAAAATATCTTGAGTACTGACTGCATCACATACTGTACATCATTTTTATGATTAATTTGGCAAAGTCGATGATCACCGGTTCTCACCATCAAAAGTTCATACGAATATCTTAATACGTTCTCAAATTCATAGTTCGCTTTCATTCATGAGGGAGTTTTAGTGTTGGAACACTGCCATCAAAGTTGGGCTTGTTCTGTTTGCTGTTTGCTTGTCAAAAGCACTTAGCAATTCCTGTGCAAGCAACTAGCATCAACCATGATGGAGATAATGCTTGCATTTTGTTATTTGGTCTTTTTTCTCCTCTTCTTTCATTCACTTTGTGCGGTGAAACCGACACCTCACGAGTTGGATTGAACAACAATAATTTTTTGTTACTCTGTTGTAACCAATGGGGAAATAGATAGGATTAATCTTAAGTGGCAACTAGAAGATTTATGTTTTACTATGTGAAAATTCCATTTGATAAAGATGCTAAAAGAGGCTAATTTTTCACTCTCTGATCTTGGTCTATTATTTTAAGTTGATAATTTATTACCGGAATGTGGGAATACGTCAACAGTAGCCATCACAATCAACTTGTCCGTTATCTTTCGATTTGAAGGGGATTTTAACTGATTTTTTAATGACTACTTAATTGTTTTCATTATAAAAATAAAAATGAAATTATATCATGTGGAAACCTGAGTTTAAACCTGTCAACGTGTAGGAAAACATGTAATTATACACGTGTAACTTGTAGTTCGCTTGATCATCATGTAAATTTTGATGAGTTACATATCTATGGTTATACAGGTTTCACTTCCGTAAAAAAAAAATCGAGTTATATTTATTTGGGCTGTTTGTTTTTCACCAAGTAAGGCAGTGGCAAATGATTGTCAATTAACGAGACGAATAAAGCCAGAAATTTTTAATCTATACTTATGGTTACACATAGGTTAAGAAATCATTAAAATTTTTATAAAATCAAGATTTTCCTATGAGAATTTCCCTTTTTATTGCATTTCTGTAGTGTGAAATGCAGCAAAGCTTTGCGTGCAAATGAGAAACAAAAAATGTCCATATTTCCTGGTAAGGCAAAGCTGCAACATTTCATACACCCCTATGAGTGGGTAAATTAATGTTATCAGAATTCCATGATGTAATGCACATCCTGTTTTAAGTCAGCTAACAAGCTTAATACTTTATATCAATTACAGTTGCAGAAGACACTCGATGCACACTTGACCTTTAATTTTATTGATTTTATTATTTTTAAATCGTTTTGCTTTTGGTATTGGATATCGAAATACCAATTAAAAATGAATTTAATTTTTGTCATTTGATTAGTTTATTGGAAATATTAACGCATAATGAAAATAGTCAATTGGGCAGCCCAAAGACACGGTTTTAGTAATGGGAAAACTACTTTGTGCTACTTAGTCACGCTCTACAAAAGTAGTAGAAGTAAATCAAGAAAAAAGGCAAAATGCCAACAATTGGCACGGGGAAATGTGTCTCAGGTCGCTGCATTGGCCCCGACCGGTCGCGACGACATGAAACGCGTTTAATGATTGGTTACTTATCGTCGTTGCTCGTGTCAGAAATAGAAAGGGGTATTTTAGGACGCAACGGATGAAAGAAATGGCAAAAAAATTAAAAAATAAAATGAGAAATTAAAGTGTGACACGACTGGAAGAAGTACTAAAAAATAAAATCATAAAGGTAAATTTACAACATCGAAAAAAATCGATTAATTTGAATAATTGAATTAATTTGGCAGGATTTCACTTTTCAGGAATTATAGTCTATATAGACTGTATAGTTAAATTACGATTGAAGAGTTGTAGAGTTTTGGTTTATGATGGGGCTCTGTTTGCGAGCATCAGCTGGTGGGATGGCGCCTGGCATCAGGAGTTTGTGGCGTCTGCTTTTTCGGACCGATCCCATTGCCGCTAAATGAGGGAGTTAATGAACACGCCACACATGTTGCGCACTCGGATGCGCGTGCGACTTCCTTTTCCTTTTTGCCAGCTGACTGGCAGCACAGGTAAGACTGTGCTTGCCAGCACTCCAACACTTGGAAACTTAGGAGTGAAGTTGCCAACACAACGACATGCACCATCTACGTTGACGTCACTAATGTCTGCCAATGGATTTGCAATGGACATGGACAGTGCCAAAACGATACGAGTTTGATTAGTTGGCCGTCATGTTGGATTGCCAAGCGACCACCAATAACAACAAGAAGGTGGACACGCAGAGCCACTGTAAATACTGCCAAGGTAAAACAAAATTGCGATTTGCGTCGGAAAAAAAGGTCATAGTAAAAATGTGTCAACACCGGTACCGCTATGCCGTACTGTCACAAAAAAGTGCTGGTATGCCGTACCGCTATGTACCGTCACAAAATTGGTTGAAAATGGTGTTCTTTAATGAAATTTAAATAACTACATAAATTGATCTAGTTTTCTACATTTTTCTACCTTTGTGTAGGTGAAAGTGAAATTTATGTGTGGATGCATTGTTGGGCAGCTGTTGAGCAGCTGTTAGAGGATGAGTTGAGAGCTGCAGGTGATGGTGAACGAGACATCCTCATCTTCAGTGAATGAGTAAGCGTAGGCATCTACGGGTTGATTTTGATTCTGTTCAGTTTTCAACTGGCATTAGACAGATGAGCAAGCAAGCAAGGAAGGCTTGATGGCTAGTAACTCTAAATAAACAGTTTCGAGCAGTGGATAAACATGCAGATAGGTTTGTGTGCGGGATTCAACATTTTTATTGCACAGCAAAAGTTTTATGGTTCCCATTGTAGGATATGAGTTGTAGTACTCACTATAAAACAATATGAAAGGGGAATTTAAAGCCGTTTTCACGTGTATTTTTGGATTGTATAGTTGGATACATGTGTTTAAATGCAATATGCAATAATATAAAAAAGGAATTTAGTTTTTATTTCCACTAAAGAAAAATCCAATTTATTACCCGTATTGAATTTAAGAATTTTTGTTCTGTTTGAGGAGTTTTGGGCTTGGTTTATCTGTAATCTTGAGAGTATTTATTGTAAACACATTGGAGTTGAGTTTTAGCCTATAAGGGGTATGTTCTGGGTACAAATTGGAGAAAAATTTGGTTAAATATGTAATTGATTAATCAGATGGTGATTTGATAATTGATTGTGGTTGGGTTCTAATTAATTAATTATTTCAGACCTTTAGGAAATACTTGATTAGTTATTGATTTTGGACGTGTATAGTGTTTCAAGAACATGATATATGTATATTTGTTGGAGAAGTTTAGAAATTGCCGGGTTATTTTTGCCACAAGGAAAATAATTTTTTTTTTTCTTTCCTTTCCTTTCTTTTCTTTTTTTTGAGAAAAAAAAAACAAAAAAACAGCTCCACGTGGGAGGATTGCTTAAGCGAAAAAAACTATTCTTTTGTAAGCCACCTAGTGGGTGACAAATGAACTAATTATAAGGCTAGTTATTCCGAGAGTTTTCTTTGAAACGATTAAATAATTGTTATGGAAATAATTGTTAAACACAAAAATTTTCCTGCTTGTAATTTACTAATTGAAAATAGAGATTTTTTAGAGGAAAAAAATTACATATTTTGAAATTGCTTGTAATTTTCTACCAAGTTGAATATTATATATAATTACATGCAAATTTTTTTTTTTTAGAAAATTTAAAACGTAATTTTATTTTTGCCACAATAGACAACTCGATAAGGCCGCATACAAAATTAAAATTTAGCATGATGAATGAGATTCCTTTCTTTGAATAATAAGTCAAAATGAATAATAAGTATAGTAAGGAAGATAGTGTGATAAATGTTACTTATTACACCAAAAGTGTAATAAGCACTAGGTACTTTCCCCGTAATAAACACAAAGTGCTTTTATCGTCATAAACGCTTTATCCATAATCAAAGCTAAAAATGCTTTTTCCACAATTAAAACAAAAAGTGTTTTTTCTGAAATAAACACTTAAAAACGTTACGACATTACTTGCAACGTTACTTTAAAATACAATACCGACTTTGATCAACACCCCCATGAGGATAAAAAAATTGAATCTCTGATGGACTAAGCGGAACTCGGTATATACACAATAATGACTTCCTGGGGAATTTTAACCCTATGGGTTGGGGCACTCAGAGCATAATCCTCTAGTTCAAATTACTTGTCATTGGTCTCTAATCCGAGATAAAGATGTGGATACACATTTCTCTGGTAATTCGGCTTTATAAAAGTCGATAGTTAATAATTCCAAAGGAAATTTATAATTTTTTTTCTATAAATCGAGTAAATCAGAGGGAACCAAGTTTAAAGGGATCTCGATGTGATTCCTGCCTCATCCCATTAATATTTGAAGGGTGAGCCTTCACCTTTTCAACAACTTCATTCACCCTTCTTACTCCCATCTGTTGGAAATATCCATAAATAAAAAAGAAATTGAATTGAAAGTTGCTAGTCTAAGACCTTGAATCTTCTCTACCCTGCAAAAGTGTGTTGAAGATTTCTACAGCTCCACATGTTGGCAGAAATGTGAATGATTCAGGGTGTAGGTGGAACCATGAGGAAGTCAACTATAGAAGAAGAAAAAACAATTCAAGTATTGCGCAACTCCCTCAAGGATGGAACTTTTTCTTTCTTTTCTTTGTATGAATAAAAACGCAGGAAAAAAATGTCTAAACCTTAAATTGGAAAGGGTAAGTGAACCCATCCATGTCTAGGACTTTTTTTTATAATATGCAATTTTTTTGTTTGTGTGGCAAATTTTACTCCTCTCTGTCATTTACTGAAGTTACAAGGACGTGGAATTCGGTGCAGAACGCGGGCTTGATGCCAACAATGCTGGTCTCTGACCAGCTGCTGCCTCTTGGCGTCAGAAGGAAAACTGCCTTTTCGTTTGACGTTTTAGTCTTGATTTTGTTGGGTCATCGAGCTTTATTAACTCTTTATCACTGGTTTTGCACATTCCAATCGGCTTAAACACGAGCTGCTGACGCTGCTTTAAGGGGTCTCTGAATTCTTAATGGGTTTTACTTGGAACAATTAATTTAATGGTTTTTGGTGACGTAAGAAGGTGATCGTTAATCTGCGAAAATCATCATGGAAATTCCTTAGTGTAAATTGATTTTATTGGTCTCGGGTGGGCTCGAAAAGCGAAACGCAAATGTCCTTTATCAGAACCAGCTGGCTCGGGGGTTCCACTTAAGGCTTGAATTTAAAAATGTTGAGAAAAAAAAATGAATTAATCGAAGGCCTGTATACAATGTGTGTATGAGATTTGAGCACATTCTTGCCGTACACAATGCCATATGGTGTTAGATTATGCAAGTAGAGATAAATTGGTTAGATGTTGGCCAGCTGTGGCCATTTTGTTTGTTTTTGCTTGTGTGGGAGGAGCATATAATGTTTATCAAGGTACTATTGTGTTTGACTTGAATCGGGCTCGAATTGATTATTTTTATTCGTTAACATAATTTAACAGCGGCTTTAGGGAGGAAATTCCTTCGAATGCAGTAACACTTGTTCTTGTCTGCCCAAGAAGCTGATTCATGAAAATCTGATTTGGAGTTTAATGACGAGTTTAGTTGTTTTTAAGGAGAAAAATGTTAATGATAAATTCCAGTGAGGTACATAAAACTTTAAATTTTGATTATAACAATAAACTTTTGAATTGTTGAACGGAAAGTTTTTTTTATTGTCGAACAGCTAATTTATCAGTGTTGGATTTTAATTATGTGAACTGGGGGCTGTGGGGATTTATTACGCCATGAATAAATTGGAGTTTCTTTCTAAGTGATGGTTTGAAAATTAGAATGAAAAAAAAATAGGTTACAAGAAAACCCACTGACCAGGTGGCCGGTTGATGTTGAACAACACAGACCTACAAGCAGAAATTTCAATGAATGTCTAACAGGGCTGTCATCGCTCACCGGGGAACAACGGAAGTGGTACATGGCAAATATATATATTTCTCTACTGCTGTTGAATAACAATAATGGTAAAACGGTATTATTAAGTGGTAAAAAGTGAACAATTTGATGGAATAATTTCCTATGCTGTGTTGCAATGCAATATTGCAAATGAAAAGTAAAAAGGAAGTAGGTTTTTGTGGTTTCTTTGTCATTTACTGAGAAAAAAATTAATAAGTGGGTCATTAAAATTTTCTGATTTCAATTTTAAGTGATTTATGGAATGAAATATTGAATTGTTATAAATTAACTTTTGAACTTTAATAATAGCAAAAACGAATTTTTGCCTATCTCTATAATTCTATAATAGGTATCCATAATGGCAGCAATAATTACTTCATCTGAAGCCATGTGAAGCAAAAGACGCTTTAACAATGCAATTTACTATATTTATCAGATTTTTCTTTTTCTAAACAGGATATAATAAAACATTACAAATGGCTTGATTTATGTGACACAACAATGAAATTTCCAAAGAAATGCAGTATAGCTTCTATTAGTTCTATAGTGTCTCGCCACTAGTAAATGCATTACAATGCAGTCACTACATAGCAACAGACATTCAAATTGTTTCTATCTTTAAACCAATATTGTATATTGGGCTTGACTTTAATTTAATGTGTATCCGCTTCATTCCGGTTTCTGTCAGGTTCCACCCTATTTGCTCTGCCAAAGAAATACAACATCACTTGTGAGGTCTTTAACTCAAGCTTTTTCAACTGAACCTGCATTGGAATATCCTGATTAACATTAGTAATAAATACATTTCTGATGGTAATTGACAACTTTTTATCGTTGTTTATCCACATTCTTTTACTATATTAACCACAAGACCAGTCAATGAATTTATCTTTATTTAGAATAATTTTGACAAATCGTGATTCTTAAGGAATGAATTCTAAATGTTTATCTGTTATAAGTGGTTTTTATTTGTAGTGAAATGTGTTTCAAGTGGATTAATTTAATTTTGAAGAAATTCTTTGGTAATGGCATTACGTGTGCTCGGGACCTTGGGGTCTTAAAATATAAAATAGATGTCTCTAGTTTGGCTGGAAGCCAGTTAAAGAACATGTCACTGAGAGAAAATGCTTTAAAAAAGTATCGCGTCTATTGAAAACGACTGATTAAGCGTCGTTTTATTTTATGGTGTGAGAAGGTGGAGCTGACTGAGCAATTGCAAGAGATTTTTCAGTTTCGGAAGTTAAATTTAAGATTAAAGTTGACTAGGTACTTTATATCAGTAGTCTACACAACAGCAATAATTGGAGAAAACTTTCAAAGTATCAAAAGATGGTCAACAAGTTTTATAGGACATATTGTAGGATTGAAGTTTGACTGCTAGTTAAGTCTAACACCTTGTTTGGTTTTTATTTTATGGTTACAACTTACAACTTTTGGACTTCTAGCTTTTGTTCTTGATTAATGAAAACATTTTTGGCAAATAATTTTGCAGGGAATATGTAACATCAACATGTTAAGCAATTAAGATGTTGATGTTAGTTCTACTAAGAACGGTTTAGCTTAACGGCTTTAGCCGGGTTTAAGCTTTCGACTGGTGGAGCAGACGGACAGCGGGCCAATTTTTTGTTTTGGCAGAGAAAATTGGAAAACTCTAATCTAGGCATGCGAATAGACAAAAAACGGTTTTAAATGGTTTATTAATACCGTATTTTGTCGATTAAAGGCCGCCCTCGAATTACGGCCGCCCTCGAATTACGGCCGCCCTCGGATTACGGCCGCGCCCCTCGGCTGTAATTCAAAATAAACTCCGCACTCGAATTACGGCCGCGGCCATTATTCGAAGTTTACTTATCAGTTTTGAAGTAATGTATATTTAATACATTACTTCAAAACTGATAAATAAACTTACATTATTACATTCGAAATAATGTATTAACGTACTGTATATTTACTCTGTGTAGTAGAAAAGATCAAAGTGATTTCACAATTGGTATTTTCTCTACTATATAGAGTATATATACAGTAGATGCAAACGTTTTTAATACGTTTGCATAGCTAAACGCAACGTACGTACGTTCGTTTCATGTACGCAACTTTTTAAGTTGTTTTTAACTTTAAAAAGTTGCGTACATGAAACGCAATTTACGGCAAACGATTTAAACGCCGCCCTCGAATTACGGCCGCCCTCGAATTACGGCCGCACCCCTCGGCCGCAATTTGTAATAAAGGCCGCGGCCTTTAATCGACAAAATACGGTATTTTTTTTTAGTTGAGAGAGAGAGAATAGGGTTTACAGGCGTAAGCAGCTACTATGGCCACACACGCCGATTTAAATTGTCAAAATTAAATATTTTTTTGTAAGTTATGTGAAGCACATTAAGGAAGTTTAGGAATAGGAAGTATATTGTAGCTGAAGATAAGGAAGATAACGTAGTAATGAATGGCAAGGACCTGAGAGTGAAGACTGCCAGAAACTTTGTTTATTGACTCACTTGGCGGACAGAAAGAGTTGATGTATTTTAGGATGGGTTGGCCTACACATGCGGTTATTAATAAGTCAACAAGCACTGACTAATCAACTAAATTTACATTCGCATAAACAACAAACCATATACATAATTTTTCGTATTTCTTTTATTTTGTTTTTTATTTTATTTTGTTTGTTGTTTTATAAAGATTTCAAATTTTCAAAAAATAATTTTTTGTCTGAAAAAAAGAACAAACTTTTTTGTTATGGTGTCATTACTAATGACATCATTTCCGGTTTATTGAAACAATATTTTGTCACTTTGGGATATGGGTCATTTGGTAATACAAAGGAAGTATTACTAAAGTTGTATGATGTGAAATTAGAGTGTGAAATAAGTTTACAAAAAACAATATTTTATTGCTATAAATATAGAGAAATGGTCAACAATCATTTTTTTAAAAAAATTGATATAAAAAAAAAAAAAAATTGTTACATTTACCCCTGGCGGGACTCGAACCCGCAATCTTCGGTTTAGGAGACCGACACCTTATCCATTAGGCCACAGGGGCTAGTATTTGATTCTGCTCTATTAGCTGCTTTTAATGCTTGTAAATGAACTAAAAAAAATAGTTGAAGGTGGGTGACTCATGTTTATGAAGAAACAATACCTTGAATCAGATACAAATGCTAGTTTTTTCAGTACACTTCAACCTCGTTATATCGAACTACAAAAAATCAGAAAAACTGTTCGTTATAACAGGTTTTTCGCTATAAGCGACCAGTTTAGCATACAAAATCAAGTATCTACTTTTGGGAATTTTCAAACGGTTCGTTATAAGCGGTTTTTCGTTATAACGAGGTTGGACTGTATATTTTATGCAAATGATATTTACTCTTTTACTATTATATTTACTATCTTTTCAAACATTAACACATCTGGGCAACAGTAATTCGGTCGTCAGTGAATGCTCGAGTTGCATTTGCCCGACAACACAAATCTTTAGACAAACTTAACAATTTACGACGTAACTATCTTGTGATCCATGGGTCTATACTCTATAGGGGCAGATGAGGTGGCAAACAAACGTCTCGACGACTGCTTTCTTTCTTTGCACTCCTAGTCGCAGCACTAAACAACAGAGATGTAGACTTTGTATTCTAGTCAATGACTAATTAGTGTAAAAATTAAAAAAATCGTAAGGAAATAACGGAAAAGGAAAATAAAAATCAAACCTTGAACCCAGATCAAAATTAGAATCATCATAGTTCCCTTTTAGCTTTATGTAGTAACTCTGTTGTCACACTAGAACCAATCAACTTCTCTCGGTAATTAAAGTATTTAAGGTGTGTATTGTGGGAAGTTTAGTGTCACTTTATGTCAAGATGCTAGGAAATAAACCATGAGAGAAAAAAAGTGTTTACAACACTTATGAGAGCACTCTTCTGGTTTTACAACCCGTGTGGAAAAGATATGACTTATTACTTTTTTTGTTGTTGGCATTAAAATTCAATTAGCGCTTAGTTCAGTGTCACACATGCTAACGGCCAAACCAAACAAAATGGCACCATAAATCCCCGTGTTTGGCCACCTTTTTGAAGTTAATTAAAAATGATGGCGACGAAGATGGAGTCCTATTTATGTCTCAGGCTCCAAAACTGAAACCAAATCCTCGTGCTGAGTTAAATGAAATCTGAGTTGCGACGCAATGGCCGTAGACCCGGGCCCCGAATCTAATGAATTTGTATTTTTGCCGTAACCGAAACTTTGGTTGTGAGCCGTAAAACAACCATAAATCACTGTTTCATTAGACAAGGCCAAGGGGATTCGACGCCATCTTGCCTCGTTTCACACATTTCCCGTCACGTGTGAATCGGTTCAGGCTGCTGGCTCGTAAAATTGAGAAGTTTAAGGGGATTTTCGGTTTGAGTTTGGGATTATTATGTCAATCGTTGACTATTAATTGTGTTGAATTGATGAGTGATTTTAGTTGCCAAGAATGGGAAATAAAAATAGATTTTTAGTTATACTTACACGGCTCAGACATGAGGAAACATGCATCACATTTAATGCAAATTTTTTTTTGTTTTTTTTTTTTGTTTACAGTTAGTTTGTAAAGGAAAATTATGGGCCAATTTAAGGTTGTTTATTTTTATGTTTGGATATTTTGAATTTTTGAATTTTTAACGATTTTAGTTGAATATTTTGTATAGGAAGTAAGAATGTGGACTGCTGGGGATGGGAAGAGTCAAATCACAGCTTGGGGTTCTTTGCTGTGTTTCCGGTGTGGTTTGTTCCTGGTGCTTTGCTGTGTTTATATTTCAGATGATAGAACTTTTTTTTATTTTATTTTATTTTATTTTTTTTTGTAATGATTCTATATGTGAAAATAGAATTCGTAGAAGGGACAAATTAGAATATATGGTAATTTAGAAACAAAAATGGAGGAAGAAATGAAAATTCAGATTAAAAAAAATAACAAAATTTGATAAATCGATTAAAAAACTGATAAAATAAACTGTAAAAAATGCAAATTTAGTGATATTTTGTTTATTTACGTTTAAAAAAAGAAAAAAAAGTTGGGAATCATACCACCATCTAGTGATGAAATGTGACATACAAATTAAACACAATCTTGACACATCAATCTAAAAACAATGAATGCATTATACAAAATCCCACGCATAACATAACAATTTGAAATTAAAATTATCATTTATCAACTTCTATTTTTTTTCGCCGCGAGGTGTTTAGCGGAAAATATCAGCACCCAATTTCACTCTAATTACTTTTTAATTTCAATACGACAATGGAAGAATTCATTTTTTTTTCCTTCTATAAAGAACACTAGATGAAGTATATACATTTAATTCAGTGATAATGGAGCGAAGTTAGCAACCTAATTGCAATGCACGTCTGGCTGATATTTAGTAATTGCCTTTTTTCATCTCTGATTGGTGTGAGTGGCCTGGACTAAAACTTGACCACATGCCCCACCACGTGACCCACTAATCAGAAGGACCTTTGACACTAATTAGTGATGGAAAACAGAAGCTACACTCAAATACAATCCAGTGCAGCGTTCCATTGCTGTAAAACTCACACGTGTCTTCTCAATTTTTATTTTTAAATTTTTAATATACATTAGATATATTTTTTTTATTTATTTATATTTATTTTAATTTAAATTTTAAAGCTGTGTGTGAATTTTTAATTTTTTAATTGGGGATGTTCTATAATTGATCATATTGTTAAGGGTTGCAGAAATTGCTATAATTTCCAACACACTTCATTTAGTGCAGTGTATAATTTGGTCTGGATAAAAAATGGGTGTTGGAGGACCTTGAAGAATGGAGTGGGAAAAATAGAAATGAAAAAAAAAAAATTTTTGTTTTCCTTTTTCCGCATTGACAGCGATTTTTGGTCTGTTGGTTTGTCCTCAAGGAGTGAAGCGATTGAAATGAGAATTTTTAATGATATGTTTGATTTAAATTGTATAAGAAGTTGAATTAGATTTGAATAAAAATGTTAATTATATATAGAGGTTAATTTAGAGGTGGCGTTGGTAAATGCATGGGTTTGGCAGTTTTTCACAATTTACTCAAAGGTCTGAATTTAACCTTCAGTAAGCTCAGGTGAAGTTAAAGTTACGACTGCAATTTACTATTGGCTCTTACTACGTAATTACAATTGCCATATAAAAAGTATAAAATTTTGCTTTCTTATCTATCAAGTGATGAGTTATTAGTTGACCAATGAGAGTTTGTTGCTTAGTAAACAAAGTTTAGTGTGTTATTATTTAATTAAATGCATGTTTTATGCTTCAGCCATGCATTAACTGCCGTTATAATTGAAATTTAGATGCGATTTGGCTGTTATTCAGCAATAATTGATTGTTTTGGGGAAGTTATGGTTCAATAATGAAGAATTCTGGAGAAAAACACATTAAATGGTCAATATAGAAAATTTCTTGAAAAAGAGTTAAAATTTTTATAAAAACAAGGAAAATATAACATTAAACAGTAATCATTAAAATTATAATTTTCGCTAAACATAGCAAAAAAAAGTAATTAGCCGATTTTCCCACTAGAGGTCTCATTCACTGCATATATAGTAGGAGTAGGTCAATCGAAAAAAGAAAGGAAAACCGAGCCAAGAAATACTTGTCTAAGATCCTTTATTTTGGAAATAGGTTCAAACAAGGTCTAAACAAGACGACCGAATTTGGAATTTGATTGATTGATATAAATTAGTATCACTAAGATAAATTCGTCCTTGGCATCAAAGAGATCTGCGATTATTTCGAGTAAACAAGTAATTTGTTTCATTATGACAGCACATCCCGATTATTTTAAGCTCCAAACTCTCTTAAATCCCAATCGTCAACTTTAACCCTTTTCGTCTACCATGTGGCATTGCTATTGGCCCAGGGTCAGTTTATTAGTCGGCGCTGTTAACCCCATTTCGGTCGTCTTGTTTTTCCTTCTTGATTTTTTTTTTTTAAATTATCTTTAAATTCATTATTTTTAATTGAAACTTTTCCTTCTCGGGGCTCAGTGTCCGTTCCCATTTTTCGGACTTTTGATCAATTTGTTTTGTGGCTTCGATCCATCAACATGGCCCAGAGTGATGGACGTGTCTCTTGGGTCATTGTGAAATGAAAAGTTTTGACCGTAGGTAAAATGGGGTTGCGATCCAGACTGGCTGGCGTCGATTCCTCGCCCATTTAACGTGACCTAGCAACGAGAGTGGACAGTAGTTGTGCTCGGTTTGAAGGCAGTTGAGGCGAGCGATGGCGTATGCAGAGAATCAAAGGGTCCGGCGACATCCATGGACGCGAAGAGTGACGAGGCGCACTAGAAGGTGTTGGTGGAACCAAGGTGAGTGGCGACCTTCGCTCGACCTTGTTGGTTTTATGTGCGATTAGTGAGTTTTGGCTTGGAAGAGGGGGCGGTGGACACGTGGGTTATTTTGTGAATTTTCATTTTCTTGGAATAAATTTTGGAAAAATGGAATTTTTTCAATGGAAATATGAAGGGACATTGAAAGGTCAAGTTTTAATGTGATATTTTATGGGTTATTTTAGGGAAAGGTAGCAGGAGTTTAGGTCTAATGGTCATAAGATTAATAATGGGAACATGCATTGAACGCCCTTTTCAGTGTTGATGTCATGTTTTTGATTGTTTGGCTATGGGAATTAGGGTTATATTGTTCATTTATTATTATTGATACGGTTAAAGCTTAATTATTAGGAATTTATAACAATGCGGGTTTGTTTTCCTACTTTTTAGATGAGTTTTTTATTTTTTATAAATGATTTTTATATTTTTATAGAAAAATATATAAATAGTATTTTGTATTATTAGTTTGCACGTTAAGTAATGAGATTTGGGCTTAATTGCGTTTAATTATTCGGTGGTTTAATTTAATTAATTGAATTTCACATCAGATGTTATTTTTAATGCACGTTTGTTCTTTTTTTCCTATCTTCAAATCAAGAAGAAAAAAATGGCTGGTCTCTAATGATGCCATTTTTTACTGCAACTATGGGGGTTTTGGTGTCATTTGATGCAATTTACTTGGGTGTGGGGACCAGTAGGGGTCAGATTTGAATAATGAAAAATAGAGAAAAATGCAGACAAAAAATATTGTGAAATATAGAAAAAAAAAACGAACAAAAAAAATTGTTAGAAAACTTATTTCAAAATGAATAATTCAATTTTTGTACTTTTTTTTATTAACATAAAAAAAAAAAATTGGTGTAAACATTTCCTCATCGTGAATACAAAGAAAGCAACCTGCCTAAGGTGTCTTGTTAAGAAGACAATTGTTCAAAAGTGTGAAGGAAATCGTACTTTTCAGTTTTCTCCGCCTCTCTTTTTTACCCCTTTGAAACCCACTAAAAGACCTCGAAGAACCCTTTACAAAAAAAAAAATCCTTACGTAGAATATTAATTGCTTTCATTTTAATTAGACTAATCGATTGGAAAATTCTTGATGAGACGTGTTAATTATTAATTGGCATGTGGGTGTGGTTAATGGAACAGAAATCCGATGAAAATTTTACGGGTTTTTGAGACGCTGACATCACAGGTGTTTGGAAAATTGGATTGCTCGTGGAGCAAAAAGAGGTTCAATCTCGAATGATAGTGGTCAGTTGAGTTTCTTTGTAGTGTTTAAAGTAGGCAAGTGGAACGGCGTAAAATTAGAAAAGAAAAATTGAAAACACAACTAACATTATGTAAATGGAGGAGAGGAAATTGTGTCATTCGTTGAATGGTATGAGTTGGAAATTTGACGTTGATGGATCCATAAGGAAGGTGACTTGGAAATGAGGAAGCTGAAGGGTTTGTTGTTGTTGTTGTTGTTTTACACTGTGATAATGACTCTTATTACGTGTCCTCGCCTATTGGGAGGAGTGTATTGTTTTTTATTTTTCATTATTTAATAAAATTGGAATTTATGCGCATTTGAATCCTGTTTGGAGGGTTAAATCCTGTTTTTGTTTTTCCAATTGATTTTTTTCGAATTTTACTGCGGCATTGTGGGATTTGGGCGATTCTTTATTATTGTTTTGTGTGTTGTTGTATCATCAATGTATAGAAAAAGTTTTAAATTAGACCCAAGAATATGCCTATTTTGATTAAATATCTGCAAATATAGAGATTAATTTGCACAGGTTTAATCTCTCTGTACAAACTGTAATTAAAATGAAATTTACAGACACGTTTTTAGAGTAAACAACCTTTCATTCAAAATGGATGACTCCTGCTCCTGCCTAACTCTAAGTGAAGTTTTGTGCTTATTTCATCATGAACATGCATAATCTTATTGATAAAGATCTGAAACCAGGTTTGAAAATAAATTAAAAATTAGTAAAATTTTGATATATTCCTATGACGCACTACAGAAGCTCACAGACAGATACCATCACCCATATTTTGTTTTAAAACCCAAAATTATATAATTAATATTTTTGGGCCCTTTGATGACCGGGGCCTTGGGCTTTAGTCCAATTAGCCCCTGATTCGATTTACTTCGGCCTTTATTAATTTTTTTTCGTGTGTAGGAAATGTTGAAAAATTAATGTTTAGACCATTGACCAGGTAATTTGATGTAGTCATTTAGATCTGTGTTAGGTCAATTTGTCAATTTGTCAATTTCTGAGTACTGGAATTGAATTGATTAATGCCCATATCGATTAACGATGGCGGCGAGTGAAACCAATTTATTTTGGAATTAATAATAATTGAAAATAAAAAAATATTAAAGGAGGTTGAGGGTCGTTGACGTGTAGAGATATATGTTATTTTTTTTTTTGCAAATCTAGTTTTGACCGGAAGTAAATTTGAATTAACTTCCAATGTTAATAATTATTGCGAAATTTTTAACATGACCCTGACAGCTAACAAAATTGGGTAGTGAGTGGGATGACCATTTACCTTTCTTCTTACACATATATTTTTTTATTCCTGTTTGTCATTCCGGTTTTGAAATGTGTAGGCGTCAACCAATGTGAAAAGAGATTGACCACATGTGCCTACCTTGGTGCACGTGCCCCGGGTGACCGAGACACCAGTTTGAAAACTACTCAAGATTTATTGATTATTATGTTTTTTTTGAATTAACTAGAAAAACACATGTGTGTTTGGGCTTATTTATTGTGCAGAATGCGACGAAACAATGGAATTTTTTAAGGTTTGTTTTACATAATGTGTGAAATATTGAAAATATAGGAATTAAATGTTAAAAATATTCGAAAATAGCAATTTAAATATTAAAAATATTCGAAAATAGCAATTTAAATGTTGAAAGTAGTACAAATTCACAACATAAACATGAAATATTAACTAATAATATCTGCAACAAGAAAAAATGACTATAGAACGGCACAAAAGAATGAAAAATATGTAACTACAAAAATATGTAACTACAAAATGATAGAAAATATGTAACTACAAAATGATAGAAATATGTAACTACAAAATGATAGAAAATATGTAACTACAAAATGATAGAAAATATGTAACTACAAAATGATAGAAAATATGTAACTACAAAATGATAGAAAATATGTAACTACAAAATGATAGAAAATATGTAACTACAAAATGATAGAAAACAATATGAAAAATATGTAAAAAAATTGTGTTCAGAATGGGTGGTGACTGATTCCGCGCCGCCCGATTCTGCGCCGCCCGATTTTGCGCCGTTCTGATTCTGCGTCGCTGTATCCGCGCGGCCCTATTCCGCGCCGTCCTGTTTCTGCGCCAGATATAATTATTTGTTTTCTTTTCCGCGCTGCCAAAATCACCCTGATT
>JH432011.1:296975-402054 GCA_000239455.1 Strigamia maritima | reverse complement strand
CTGAATTTAATATATAAATTTGATGTTCCTATTCCGCGCCGTCCCTATTTAGACGCCAAGATTAAATAATAAAAAATAATAATAAAACGATCTCTGTTGACATTCGTGAGTTCATTCATAGATTTTTAATTGTTTTGGCTCTTTTACTATGAGCCACAACAATTAAAATCTATGAATGAACTCACGAATGTCAACAGCCCAGATAACACCAATGTTGCATGCAATGTTCCAAATGATACTTGCTGCACTGTTGGTAATATTGCTGCACTGTTGGCAACAGTGCAGCAATATTACCAACAGTGCAGCAATGTTACCAACAGTGCAGCAATGTTACCAACAGTGCAGCAATGTTACCAACAGTGCAGCAATGTTGGCCAACAGTGCAGCAACGTTAGAAGAAGTATCATTTTGAACATTGCAGCAACATTTGGTGTTACCTGGGAGAGGGTTGTTTTTATTATTATTATTATTATTATTATTATTATTATTATTATTATTATTTATTTGTTTATTTTTTTATTATTTAATCTGGCGCAAAATAGGGACGGCGCGGAATAGGGACATCAAATTTATATATTAAATTCGGCGCGGAATAGGGACGGCGCAAAATAGGGATGGCGCGTAATAGGGACATCAAATTTATACATTAAATTCGGCGCGGAATAGGGACGGCGCAAAATAGGACTCCATTGGCGCAGAATAGGAATGGCGCGGAATCAGGGCGGCGCAGAATCGGGTGGCGCGAAATAGAAATGCATCGGCGCGGATCAGAAACCTATTAGTTGAATCTGGCGCGGTATCAGGACGGCGCGGAATAGGGCACTTTCGGCGCGGAATCAGGATGGCGCAGAATCGGGTGGCGCGGAATCAGGCATGGTCGTTCAGAATGATATCAAATAGCAACAAAAATATATATCCAGAAAAAGAACATAAATAATATTCGTAGTAACAAAACAGCATAAACAATTTATTATAAAACAAGATTCAAAGTTTCATGTTTTTTTAAAAGAAATAATACCAGCAGACTTTATAAGCTTATTTACATTAACCATATGCAAACACATACATGATCTACACCAAACTGTTACCATATGAATCATCTTTTTATTAAAAAAAACTGTTTACTTTAAAACATTAAAAAAAAAACTTTCTAGAAACTGCAACAATTTAATTGCTATACATCTAACTGCTTGTGTTGCTATTCTTTAATTTCTTTATTGCATTAATTTTCCACATTATAATTTTTTTTCAATGTGGTTGAAATCAACTCACGTATTCAGAGGATTTGACAAGGTCAGATTTTGAACTAGCCGATATTATACAAGTTCTTACAGCAGAACAAATCCCTCCTTTACTTTTGCTGGCCTTAGGGCCTTGTTTCGCTCATAGACCGGAGCAAAAAAGTCACGCGCCACCAGTGGGTGGTTGAAGGCACCCAACCCAATGCTTCGATGCAAATCCATGTGTTCACTCGGTTCCACAGGTGCTTTGAATACACTCAAACCGTCTTCCTGATTCACTGATTATCATCCCAATGCTACTCCACGCGTAAGTTGCCATTTTTATCATGGGAATTTTAAGTGATATACGGGTTTGTTGTGAATAGTGGGAATTTTTTTTGATGTTATTTAGTTTATTGTAATTGGAGAGATGGATATAATAATTTTTTTGAAATTAATAGAGTTGTTTATACACAACCTTGGTTTAGTTGCGGCCTTGTTGGTGTTTTTCACGTTTTTCTATTGAAATTTGTAATCCTAAGGGGGGCAGCTGCATCTAAATTAGAATTGAAAAGTCACGCATTTCCCACACTTTTAATTTTTAATTTTAATTTATTAGTGGAGATAAAAAGTTGAAATTACGTTATTTGTATTTTGCTCGTTTAGTATCGATTAATCATCATTAAATCGTTATATAACGGAGAGATGAGGCTTAAGGAAAAAATAGTGGTTTAAATAAAGAAAATAATGTAGGCAATATAAAAAATGCAAGATATTTTAAAATAATTAAAAAAGTAAAAAAAAAATTGAATTAATGATGAATGACGTGGAGAAACATTGAAATGACGTGGGAATACGATAGAAATAATGATAAATAACACGAATTGACAATTAAAACAACAATTAAAAGGAAAATATCAACAACAATAATTTAAAGATTTAAAATATTTGAAGAAAATAACAATATTAAAGCTCGGAATTAAAAGGGCAGGACGAGAGTCGTAAAAAGAAGAAAAAAATTGAAATGATAAAAATATGAATTAAGAAATAAAAAAATATCATAAAAAGTATATATTTAATGAAGCGTAATATTTTTTACAACGGTTTTAACATAAAATTTTGGCAAAAAAAATGTCATTTTATTCAAAACCAAACATCAAAATTCATAATTTTAGTTTTTAACTCAACAAAACAATCAATTTTCTGCTATTAAATAGCTTTACAAGACTTTAAATATATATTATTAATTTTTTTTTTAGTTTTTTAGTGTAGGTTCTTCATATCCGTACCATCCTTCAACGCCCTTGTCACATCTCCCATCTGACCCATGACCTTGTTTTTCAAAAATATTCAAAAATTCACAATTTTTACCTTTGGAATGTGGTAAATGACAACACCGAGGACCAATATTTCGAATTAAAATGAGTGGGAAGGTTGTACAGGGCCCCCGAGTTGTTAATGTTTTTATTCGTTGACGCGTCTTTTTCCCCACCCTTGTCTGAAGGACGTTGGAAATTCTTAATGTTTTCGGGAAAATGCCCACCAGACGACACATGTCACGTACAATGTTGAAGCTAATGGGTGTATTTTGATACGGGCAACATTGTCAGACGATTCTTGGTGCAAAGGGAACCCCTAGTTCGGTGTAAAATAGGGGATTCCTTCACAGGTTGTGTGCAGCTGTTAAGGAGTCGTCATTTTGACGTCACGCTACGTCACAAATTCCAGGGACGATTCATGCTAATAAGGGTTTGCCTCGATATTTTTTTCTTTTGTGCTGGGGGATTTTTCAATGAGACTGGTTTTTGACCAATGGTGGTCTGCTATAAGTGGTTTTCAAGTTGTTTATTTCTTTTTTTTTACGATCGAGTTTAATAAACTAAATTTTTATATTTTAAAAATAATGTTTGAACAATTTTTTGTAAATTTAAATTTGTACTTTGTAGAAAAAACACGAAAAATCATTAAAAAAAAATCGACTTGGTTAAAAATTGATATGTTTAATGATTTTGGGATGATGTCATTTTGTAGACATCCATGTTTAATGGTTTAAATAACAAATTATGAATTATTTATGAAACCAGAATGTCAGAGAATGGAGAAATATAGAGGGGGATGAAATCTAAATACCATTTAACCATAAAGGTGTCTAAGGTCATTATATGATACATGGAAAACTTTGAGAATGTCTGTACCAACATTGAATAATTGTAATTATAATACAAGCCTTAAGCTTTCTTTTCTTTCATTCATAAAGGCCATGCATATGCATTAAGGTTAAGTGTCAACGATTAAAGAGCTCTAGTTTAGTTTGCTGCTTTGATTTAAACATCAGGTTTTAGTCACTTAAAATTTTGTCAGGCTTCCTAAGAAACGTTTAAGAAACAAGACTAAAGCCGGCCCATATGCGCTGTAAGCCTATAATCTGACAATTCAATATCCAACAACTCAAATTTGACAAATCATAATCTGACATATCAAAACTAAAGAGTATTAAGAAGAGGCTTAGAATTTTTTTATTTCTTATTACTTAATTTTTGATCACGTGACACGTGACAGAAGAAGATAAGCAGAAAACTGCTTTTTGTACTCCAAAAGAAAAGTATCAATTTACTCGCATGCTATTTGGTTTGTGTAATTCTGTCGAAATTGGTAATTGGCTTTTGGTTTTCGGTTCAAAAAATGTTTTCGATTTTTAGTTTTTATTAAATAACGTCTAGATATCAGGAAATTGCTGCTGTTTTAAACCAAGGACTAAGTAGTCACGATTTGATTCAATTGTGTTGTAATAATTTTAGTAGACATTTCTTATCTCGTATTTTCTTGGGCGCTGGTTATGCGAGTTGTGTCAAGAGTTGAGATGTTGGGTTGGGATCATTAAAATACATCGAAATTTTGAAGTTTGTGGAAATTTAAAACGGTTTTTAACGACTTCAAAATATTGGAATTTCTTGAATATCAGCTCAGGATTGTTTGTTATTTAGGTGGAGAGGTGGAATATGATTTTGGTTGAGTCAGCTGATTGAAGTGATGTTTGACTACTTCTCTTATTTTCATTTCTTTCTTTTTTCCCCTTCAATTGGAGGGCGCCCGCAGCTGTGACCGCTCCTTTAGCCTACTTTCAATGACAGATGTGATGTAAATTTATGGCTCGGGTTAATTATAAGTGAATTTTTCCCGTTGAATACAATGCATCGTTTTGCCAACGAACTCTATGGTTTCCTATAGCCACATATAATTGAGTGTTTACGTAATATGGCCACCTATAGCAATGCCAATATGAGGTTAGTCACTGACCTGGAAATATTGGTACAATAAAATCACCAAAAAATCGATTTTTTTTTAAAAAATATTTTTAAATTTCGCGCGTGGAAAGAAAGTTAAAAACTGAATTTAGGTTATCGTTCGAAATTTGAAGAGATCTTAATCAGTGTGTGGCAAAGTAAAACGGAAGTTGAGGTTTTTACAGCTTAAATTAAAACTCGTTAAGATCAACATATTTTTCCTTGATAAAGTTTTCACGTGCCGTTTTTAATGGGGTCGTAAAATATGGAGCTGTGTTTGTGATTTGAAGTGGCAATTATATATATATAATAAAAAAAAAAAAAAAAATTAAAAGAAAATTAATAAAAAAAAAAGATATTGAGATAAAGATATAAAAATTTAAAAGTTGAAAGAAACGTGACTTGGATCTCCAAGATGCAACTTCACGATTTTTAATTCGTTCTGCATAGTTTATATAATCAAAAAGCATGATATACACACTCACTGTGAATTCTTACTGCTTTAATACAGCCGTCATTTATGCGACCACTTCTCCACAACGAGGCATAAAGCCGTGAGAGGTCGTCGCGGTGTAATTATCACGTTTTAGCATCAAGCGGGAAATTTTTCATCGGTTAAATATAGGCTAAATGCATGATTTATTGAAAAAAGAAAGTCAAAATGTACTCAATTTGCAATTTAATCGGTGTTTAACGACACGAAATGATAGGATTTAGTGCTCGTATCGATAAAAATAGGTGATTGCAGGTTGTGTTCGTCAAAAATTATAATTTTTTTGTTTTGTTTTGTGTATTTTTCTAGAAAGCGGACAAAACCAGACGGTTTATTGGGGCATTCAATTGGACCAGGATCTTTTGGATACCATAATAGCCATTTACCCCGATTGGTTCAAAGATTACAATTTGAACAATATGGCCGAAGGCAGCTCGACGACTAGCACAACAAACACAACTACATCCAGTAGCAATAATCGTGCCACTTCCGGTCAGTGCGGCCAACCACTTTCTCCACCCAAGTGTGAGGTGGATGAAACACCAATTCAAAAGACCATGGACAAAAATAAAGAGTGTAAATTTCAATTTTTTATACATTTTTTTAAAAAAATATTTAATTGAGCCATTTGATGTGAAGGAAATTGGAAATTTTAATGTGGTATATGTGGTCACACAAAAAAATAGGAGATCACTAATTGAAATTTTTTTTTGAAGAGTAGTAAATGTAATTTTTTTTATAGCTCTTAAAGTGAAATTGATGCTAAGAAGGCCAATCGCTCAATTGGTGGACCAGGGCATACTTCCATGTAAGTTGCAAGATAGAACAGAATAGTATGCAGAATGCTTTGTGTAAATGATGGAAAGAATGTTTGTACAACTGCAATATTGCACGCACAGTAATGAACACATGATTAGTTACGACATCTAGTTGTAAAACATTTGGTAACAAATTTAATTTAATTTTTTAAAAAAATTTTAATCAATTATATGAATTAGCTCCATCAGATCTAGGATTCTGTTATGGGTGGGGCCCGGCAGGGGTCCAGAGACAAAAAAATAGAATTCTATTGAAATTCATTGCATTTTAGACAGAAAAATGAGGAAAGAAAAGATTAGGATTCTAGATTTACTGCAATAACATGTAAAAACAAAAGTAGCTTCAGTGTGCTATTGCTTGGTGGCGGCACATTATCATAGAAAGTAGTTATCTATAAAGTCAAGTGTTAATTTTCTCACCCTTAATGTATTTTGGTAGAAAATGAATTAGTGTTTTACGGCATTTAGACAACTAATGATGTGTTTATATTTTTTACACGGTTGCATGAGAACGTTTCACGTATAGAAAACCTAATTAGATACCAAAATGACTGGTAGAATGACTAAGAAGTATAACCAGAAACACTTTGCAACACGGTACCCTCTCGACGTTTAATGTGATGGAGTGGAAAAACTCAATTCATTCACTTGTTTCTCTACAGTAATAAGGAAGTTGGGGTCACAATTTTTCTTTTGAATGAATTTTTTTATGATTTCATAACATATTTTGCAATTTGAATAGTTGACATTCTTATGCAATGTTGTAATATGTGATGTTTATAACAGAGAATAACGTGAAACAGTTAAATCGAGTATTTTTGGCAACAAACAAATGTAAGAATTTTAAATTAGAAGCAGAAACAAGCTCCTGCAGACAGGAAGTAGGTAACGATTTGGGTGCTGGCAATGAGCAAAAAAAAAAAAAAAAAATTTAATAATATTTTTTGTGGAGAACTCTGAGATTTGAGTTTACATGATACAGACTCTGTTATCTTGTTCCGGGTTGAAAGTATAAATAATACGAAGCCTACTTTTCTTTCTTTCTTTTTCACTCGCGTTGGTTTCTGCGCAGGAAGAATTTGGCTTTGCAAAGCGTTCTTTATCTGGAGTTGTTTTATTCAAGAAAACCTTGGACGTCTTTCTGCCAAGGTTAGGGAACTCCTAGACCTACTTGGCAAGAAAAGCGTGGCCGCACTTAGCTAATATGTTAACTGCAATACAACAGAACAAAAATATTTATTTTTTATGCAGAGTGACATCTGGAATCGATTTCTTCAAATGAAAAACTATGATAAATTTTTAAAAATATTGCTCACGATTTTCTATGCATTAAATAAAAGCAAAAATTTAGGGTCAGTTTCCGATCATGGTTCCACGAACTCTTTGAGGGCGCCGTGAGCAGAATTTGAATTTACGATGAACTTTTTCTATCAGCACTTAGTTTGTTGGCACTTTTATTTTTTAATAGATATTATACTCGTTTGACCTCTCATTACTCTTAAATTTGGGTCTAGTTTTATGTGCACGCGCCATTTTTTAAAAAATACATGACGTCACCCATAAATAAATTTATGTAGGTCAAATAGTGGGAAAATTATACGTTTAATGAATAATTTGATGGTTTATTTTGGGTAATTGAGGGATAGACACTTATCAAAAGGTGTAAATAACGGGTAATAAATAGTTTTCAGGTTGGCGTTACACTTTTACTTTTTATTTATTTTTATTTTAGTTATTAGTATTTTACACAGGTTTTGGGGATGTGAGTCACATGTAAAGACCAGGTAATAAATTTGTGTCGTCTTCTCGGGAAGAAAATTATAAATCCTTCGTGCTGGGCTTCATAAAATGGTACAGAGTAGGATTTGAAACTTATGGTTCAAGTTGGAGGGAAAAAAGTAACAGTGTTCGCTGTCTTTGCTGTAAACTTGTCATCGTGTCTTTTCAATTATGCAAGCCAACTACTCTTCAAATTTATCTTTGGGTTTTTTTTTGTGTTTTTTTATTTATTTATTTCGAAGTTTCTATTTCTGGTTCAAGTCAAGACTTAAAACTTGTTGATGCATCGAGTTTTTCTACTTTAGAAAATGAAAACCAGTGCCAAATGTTGGAATTATATGAAAATTAGGGTTTTACTCGATTTATATGTTAAATATAATAATTTTGGATTATTATTTTAATTAAATATAACAAAATATAATTTTTTTTGCATAAGACACAACTTTCCTTTAATTTTTTTGGCCCTTTACTCGTGCCTTAGGCCCCTAAGACAAGTTGGTGATTTACCAATGAGGTAAAAAAAATATTTTACAAGCCACTTACAACTGAGAGCATTTAATGGGGCAAAGGTCTGGAAATAGACAAACTCCCGTTAAAAACCACGAGATAAAATATATTCGCTATTTTCAGTGATTATAGAGAGCGCTGCAAAAAAAAAAGGCTGCCGCAGTAGGATAACAGCCACACATTTATATTGTTGTGCATCTTGCATATGGATTATGACGCTTTTTCAATGGAATAACTCCATTCTTTTTTCAAAAAATTAAATATAACAGCTGATAATTTAATATTTTTAAGTATAGAAATGTTTTTAGTGAAGAAAAACTGCATTTTTATCATTTTGACGGAGATTCAATAAATTCATGTCGTATCAAGTGAACCATCTCCCACATGAAAAAAACCAAATCTCAGTCAAAAAAAAAAAAATTATCAAATTATCAATTTTTGAATAGAAAAACACAGAAAAATCAACAAAAATAACGACAACACATTTATTCCTCACCTTCAGCCTAACTTAATCTCATTTTGCAACCCATGTTATCCTACTTACGATAGTTCAATAACTGCTCACTAGGGTGAGCCACTCAAACTGAAAATAGCGAATATAAAACACATTAAAAGGGAAAAAAATAACATTTTGGTAATTGGGTTGAGTATCCTTTTGATGAGATTAATTCAAGCCCTAACTCACGGCTGCTTGTTACTTTAATTAAAAGAAATTTAATAGAGTTTGGCCACAGTTGGCTTGCATTCTGTTCAAAATGGTGGCACAAAACACAATTTTAAATAAAAAAAGAAATTACAAGCAAAAATTGTATATAAAAGCAGGAAATTGGAGAAAGGAAGATTGTGATAATGTTTTGTATATTTTTTTTGTGACAGCAAGGGTTAGAAGTAATGTTACAGAAATAGCATTGATGAATGACGACTCCCCAGGCGAGCAAGAGACCAGAATAAATATTTCTGGGCAACATATCACAGATATCGTGGAACTGATCACCATTTTTTTTAAAAATATTTAAAAAAATTATTCATTTGATTTAATTTTTTTTCTTTTTTTTTTTTACTTACTATTTTAAACAGCTTTGAAAACTCCTCCAGCGTTCCATGAACAAAGGCAGAAATTGGAAAGAGCAAAAATGGGAGATTTGCTTAAGAGCAAAATTCAAAGACGTCCTGATCGACAGGAGTTGATTCAACAACATATTTTAGAAGGTTTGTTTTTATTTTTTTTATTTTTTTTCTTAAATATTTGTAAATTTTTATTTTTTTTTTAGATTCCAAAGTCGCGCCGTCTTTGCAGGATCGGCAACGACAATTGAAAAAAGCACGTCTAGCAGACGACTTGAATGATCGCCTGTCGCATCGACCAGGTCCTCTGGAGCTAATTAAGGGAAATATTCTCAAGACTGATGATGAGTTTGCTCAAGCTGTAAAAGGTACCACCCCAAACATCAACCGGATTTATTTATTTATTTGTTTTTATTTTTCGTTAAATATTACACGTTCCATTGCCTATAATTGGAAGGGAGGGCAATTTTTCTTCCCCTCTTTTGAAAAATATTTCTCTGCTGTTGAGACATTAAATTACCACTTCAGTTTTTCAAATGAATTTTTAGTTTATAATGAATTTTTTCATTATTTAACCCTCAGATGCCTAACATTTTGGGATCAACGCAAAGACCTATCAGTGGTGTCAATTGACATGTTTTATATACTCTGAGTTGAAGCGCTTTAGTTACCAACTGACGCTAGGTGTCACCGATTGTAAAAATCAAGACACTCGGTCAAAATGTGATCATTTGAACAGCATGCAAGGTGTTTAATCATTTATTTATAATAATTGTGTATATTAACTTAATTTTAATTCCAATTAATTGTAATTGATATGAAATGTGAACTGAACATGTGCCGACTGCTTTGTTTATTCTCTACTTGCATATAGGTGGCGCTGTATTTTAAAAGCGCTCTCACTAAAGAGAAAAACTGCAGTGAAAACAGCAAACGTTTTAAGCTGAGATTTTAAGGGGCTCATATTTTCTCTTTACAATAACATTTTTTTATAAGTCTGAAAATTACCAAATAAATTGAGTGTATGTAAAACCACTTTTTGAACAGCTCCAGAAAATTTCAGATTTTTTGAAAAATTTTTTAAAAAAATTTGTATTCAGAACTATTGCCTGTGTCAATTGTCCCATAGGATAGGCTTCTGACAGTTAATCAATTTTTTCTGTTTTTTTCCATTTTTTGGCCAATTTTTCTATTTTTTAATCAATTTTTACATTTTTTAATCAATTTTTACATTTTTTAATCAACTTTTACATTTTTTAATCAATAGACGGTTTGCGCTTTCACGAACGAGATTTAATTACGAGACACGAGATAATTAATAAATATGAAATAAATTCATTTTTATTAATTATTTCGTGTCTCGTAATTATTAAAATTGTTTCAGATTGCGCTTGCACAAACAATCAAACACGAACGAAACGAAATAAACAAATGAACAAGAAACATGGCTTGCTCAAAAATTGTAATATTCTAGTGTAAATTATGTGTGTTAAATGGCATGTTTGTATAAAAAATAGTTATTTGCAAACAAATTACTAACCTGGATGACTAAACACTACCGAAAATACGACGAGTCGATGAAAATCAAGATGGATGCCGCGCTCGCTTCAAATTGCAGAACAATGCGCATGTGCGAAGTTTTGTGCACACTGCGCATGTGCAGAGCATTCGCATTATCAACTAATATACGAACGACTTGAAAAATAAATCTCGTATATTCCTAATACGAATGTTAAATTAAATTTATTTTTAAAATCTCGTATTTATTTAACATTCGTAATTAAAAAAATTACGTTCGTGAAAGCGCAAACAGTCTAATTTTACATTTTTAATCAATTTTTACATTTTTTAATCAATTTTTACATTTTTTAATCAATTTTTACATTTTTTAATCAATTTTTACATTTTTAATCAATTTTTACATTTTTGATCAATTTATCCATTTTTTGATCAATTTTTCTATTCTGTAATGTTTTTTTTCCGTTTTTTAATGAATTTTTCGGTTTTTAATGAATTTTCCCATTTTTTGATGAATTTTTAATGAATTTTCCCATTTTTTGATGAATTTTTAATGAATTTTCCCATTTTTTAATGAATTTTTCAATTTATTGTTTTAGAGGGTCAAATTTGTTTCAAGAAAACAAGCGAAGGTGAAACCCGTAAACATCCACCTCCCATGTTCGTTTTCGAAGAAGACAGCAGCTCCGAAGGTACGCAATCCCCCATTCAAGACTCCGATCAGTCTCAGTTGGGTAGCGTGCCGTCTGTCGGGGAGTCTGTGATCCGAGTGACCAGTCCGGGCTTTGCTCCATTGCCGTCTGGATCCTTGGGCTCATCCACGTCTCCACCAAGTTCCATTTCTTCGCCGTGCAACTTCACTTTTTCGTCGAATGCTGTGTCCACTCCCGTGTCCATCCCCTGTAGGGTCTCTTCCCCACCCACGCGCTCCTCTTCCTCGTCCAAATCGGAATCGAGCAAAGAGCAGAATCGAAACAGGAAGAAATCGAAATCGAAATCGCAACCTAAAGCGAGGACAATCAAGTTCCACGAGTACAAGGTAGATTTTTTTAAATATTATTAATAAATTTACTAATTAATTAATTTTTTATTTTATTATTTCAAGGGTCCACCGAATGCGCAGAAAAGTAACGCGGCATTGGCTTCGTCAGTGGAGTCATCGTACGATTTGCTTTTGCAGCAACAACAATTGTTTCTGCAATGGCAGCTCGAATGGCAACATAAATATCCTCAAATTATTTTGCCTGCACAGGTAATTAAATACCTAATATTTTATAATAAAATAACTAAATAAACTAAAAAAAAATTATATTTACAGAAAAGTGCGGATAATTTGAAACCTCCGACATCGCTTCCAGGTTTGGTTGCTCCGGTTATGAACGGAACTAGCACTTCGAGCACTTTATCGAATAACAGTTCCCCACTCCAGGATTTCACTGCAAACCGATGTTTGTCGAAATTGGAGGAAATGAAAGGTGATAAAAATTTAAAATTAAATTATTAATAAATTATTTTATTTACTTATTTATTTATTTCAGTAAGCGACTTAAAAGCAGAATTGAAGAAACGCAATTTGCCCGTATCCGGTTCGAAGCCTCAACTGATTCAAAGGTTGAAACCGTACACGGACATCGGGCTTCTAATGAGCACCTCAAACATGGCTAATAATTCGAGCGAATCTAACGCGATGCTGTTGAATTCTCTCGACTCTGGATCACCGAACAGCCTCCCCGATGCCGACATGACTCTCGATTTGCCTCTTTCTCCGAAGAAAGAAGTGAATAATAACACGTTTCCAGCGTGTATGTCTCCGGACAGCAGTCAGGATGGAACCCCGTTGACCCGATCGGTCATTTCGGGCTCGCAATCGACAACTAACACTCGCCCTCCCTCCGTGGCTCCAATGGACGTCGATGTGAACTGCAATCCTGGTTTTGATGCCATGGATGTGACCGATAATAACGCGCTCTCGATGATGGCCAATGAGAGCACGAAGGATATTTTTAAGAAGAAAATTGATGAGTTGCAGAGAGAAATACAAAAGTAGACGTTTAAATTTTTTCTATATATTTTATTTACGGAAATTTTGTTTTTAGGGAATGCGAAACGTGGCAAGTACCGGAGCAGAACGCGCAATTTAATTATTTTCAAGTGATGCCCAACAGGTCACCGGCACAAATTCAACCAGCTTCAACTATATCGTTGTCTTTACAACAAGAGCCGCTTCAAGACCAATTGCAACAAAAACAACATGTTCAATTCACTCCAGTACAAACAAAGCCCAACACTTCGAATTCGAGCGTGAATGGGGTGGTGCAAACTACCGTTGCTGATCCGAGGACTCAGCAGCGATTACAGCAACACATACAACAGAAATTGTTGCAAAATCAATCGCAACCTCACAGTAAGTTGTTTTATTAAATCAATTTTTGTGTTTAGTTGTTAATTATTTTTTTTTTTTTTTTAGATCGGCAACAAACAACTGTCAATCATAACGGGGCTACGATGACTAACGCTAAAGCTAATCTGGCAGCGTTCTTACTCGGGCAGGATAATGTTGCGTTGAACCCTGCTGGGAACAATGGATTTTTTAATCCGAACAACGTCAATAATGTGACTGGCGACCAACATAACTTATTGAATCAGCGCAATGTGCGTAACTCCAAACGACATCCACAGCAGAAAATTACGGAACGAAAAATAGCTCTTAGCAATAAGTAAATATTTGAGTTTAGGAATTTTATTTTACTTTCTAACTAATAAAAAACAGAAATTTCAGGTCTTCTAGGCAAAATTGCGTACCGAATTATGCAATAATTGATCCTCAAACGAAGAGGGAACCGCCACCTGATTACAACGAGGCCACAAAACAACTTAATAAAGTAAAACAGGTATTAAATTTTTCTAAAAATGTAATAATAATCTTTATTTCAATTTATTTTTATCTAAAAAAAATTAAAATTATAGGAGCAATTTGCACAACGATTGATGAATAATCTGGGTCACTTATCCGGCCAGAAATCAGTGAAAAGTCAGGCAGTGGATGAAGTATTAGAATTATTAATTGCAAATGGCGGTAAAATATAAAATAATTAATTTAAAAAAATTCATAATTAATAAGATTCTTTTTTTAGAGCTACCACCGAGTGCAGCGCAGGATCCCGCGACACCGACGACTCCGAAATCTTTACCATCTGGTATCATATTTTCGAATACACCTTCCTTATCAATCACGACCGACGCGATGAAATTGACAACAGTACAAAGTGTACTGCCACAAATGACGACTTACGCGACGAGTTCGAATCTGAGGGCCACAACAACCCCATCGCCACCGCCGCCGCCACCACTGCCCCCTCCGCCTTCGTCTGTTGCGTCTCTGAGTTTGTTGATGCCGCAGTTGCCCATCCCCAGCCTCGGCGATGTGGGTCTGGGTTCGCCCGACTTGGACGTCAACTTGGATTTGGACAGCTTCGAAACGATGGACATTGGCCAGTTATCGGGCGATGTAAACAACGTAACCAATGGAGATTTAACGGATCACATGGAGATCGATGTGTCCGATTGGTTGGACGAAATGATGCCCCCGACAACACATCTGCCCCACACTGCCGCCCACAGCGATGCCGACTCTGGGGATCCGTTGTTATCCAACAGTCAGGATCCTTTAGATTTGTTTACGATCGACGAGAACGACTTCAAAACGCCGACTGAATTGAATATTCTGAATTGGGATAAAGTGGATTTTGCGACGTAATTTTAAGTGTCATAAAAAGTGCCTACTTGTGATAAGTTGATGGAACTGATCGAATGAGTTTTTATTTTCTGCTTTTTTTTTCAGTAAATTTTATTCTGGACATTGAAGAATGAAATTTTATTATTTTGTTTTTGATATAAAGAACCGAAACCCATTGAACTTGTTGGTGCCGTGTTCTGTTTTTTGAGTGTAGCGTTCACTATTTGCCTCGGACCATGGCCAGTTGTCCCAGCTCAAGTAAAAGTGCTTAGCACATCCACACATACATTACATACATATATACCATTTTGTTAATAATAATTATTTTTTATGTTTTAATTTTTTAAATTTGAATTTCTCAATCAACATGTGGAACCAAGCTACGAATAATTCCAAATAAGTACTGTAGTCTTATGATTTTATTTTGGATTTAAAAACTAAGAAATTTTCTAGATTTGTTATATTACGAAAAAGTACTTAAAATTCACACTGCTGAGTTTACAGTGAATAGAATAGGGAAAAAAAGGGCTTTGATTTATGTTTTGACGTCGAAGCTCGAAATAAACACATGTTTTTCTGGTTGTAGTTAGCATTTCAAGGTTAAATTTGATACTACAACTAGCACAGATGATTGTGTCAGCAATATAGAGTAGGCAAATCCCAGTACGCACTGAAATGTAAGGAGATTTTTTTTATATTTGTGAATAGAGAATGAAATTTTTGTTGTTTGGTTTTAACATCGTGTTGATAAAAGTGCGTATAATTTCTATTTTTATAATCCGCTTTTTCTCTTTCGCCCGTGTGGTTTTTATTTTTATTTTTTTTGACATTTGAATTCGTGTTGAAATAAATTAGTTTCGGAGTTTAAATTTTAATTTTTGATAACAAATGTTTTCAAATGTTTGCAGTGTGTACATAATTTTCATTTCAAATCATTATAATATGACTAGTCCAGTTTTACAAATGTATTTAGTTTTCGTATTAAGAAAAATTGATTTTTTTTGTCTTGCTCTTTTAGTCAGGGCTCAAGAAATGTGAAACTGAAGGACCAAACAATTTTGAAGGTTTTGTTTGATTTGAAGAAGCTAAAAAAAACCCTGACTATTAGATTTTTGATGTCATTCCAAATCTGAACTGAAAATAATAAAAAAAAATAAAATGAAAGAACCGGCAAAGTGTTTCCAGAAGAAAAGGAAAATTTTAATGTATTAATTAAAATTAATTAAAATTGTGTTGATTTTTAAAATTTAAAAAACAAAAAAAATTTTTTTTTCCTCCCTTGTGTGTAAAGGTGTATAATTTAGTTGTTTTGTTTTACATTCCAGTTTTAAAAGAAAAAAAATTGCTTATTACTTTTATTTTAATTTTTTTTTGGTTTCTTAATTTATACTTTGGAAAATATCTGTTTTCTTTTTTCGATTTATTTCTTTTTCCAGTGTGTGTATAGATTATTGCCAATTAGTGGGATCATGTTGTTAAAAAAATGAAGCAAACTTAGAAGTTAGAAACAAATAAATGCTGAATCTTTTCTTTCTAAATGGAATATGTACAGAACTTGGGAATTTTCAATATTAAAAAAAATATGCCAAAAATTGAGCAATTTTTAATATATGGAGAAAAGTTATTTTTCTTTTCCCTCACTTCGGTTCCTTCATTTTGATGGAACTGACTAGTGGGCTTTGAAATTTGTATTTGCTTTGAAAATAAAAGAAATGTATAAGAATTAATCTTCAATGTTCTTTCAGGTTTTTCGAAATATTTTCTGATAAAGTTAGGTTTGCCACTGCCAGGTGTCTGATCACCGTAGTATCAGGATTGTCTGAGGAATGGTCTGGCCTCAACGCAAAGCATAAAAATATCAAAGACCAAATTTTTTAATGGAACACAAACATTTATCTACAAAAATAATGAAAACATTTTTGATGTTTCTAAAGAGTAATGAATAGTCAATACTTCATCTTGGGTTAATAGAATAATAGAATTAATACTACTAACCAGAGGAATTCTTTAGGTTTAAAATTAAGTTTTTGAGGGAAATATTTGAGTCCAAATGAGATTTTTTAGAGGCTTTAAATAAAATTATATTTTTCAAAGAGAATAATAAGATGAAGATAAGAAAATGGATCAATTTTTCCATTTTCGATATCCAACATTTTAAAATTAAAACCAGACGTAAACAAAGACAAAATTACTACTTCAAAAACTGAATTTAAATACTCGTAAAGTACATAAAGTATCTCTTTTAATACCTCAATCAATTAACATACAAACTAATAGTAAAAAATTATGTAGTTTATTTCCTCGACGGCGAATCAGTTAGTTTAATGCCCTTAACTTTTGTGAATGAACCTTTGGGTAGATTTACAGGTCTTGGATATGGTATTTTATAATGAATAGCTGAAATTGAAATAAAAATTACATCAGCAAGGATACTTTTTTTCAGAATACCTATTGTGTATCTCGCATTGGCTTCCAACAAGCCTTTTTCTATTTCATTTTTATCAGTTAAATTTTTATTTCTTCGAAACTGTGTCTTGACTTCGTTAATAATGTACTGCCTTTCCTTTTCAGTGTCCTGCTCATTTTTGGCAATCCAAGTGCGACTAACTCGCAAGATTTTTTTATAAGTGGAGAGCACATTCCGTCTAACTAAATTGGTATTCGCCATCACAAACATGCCTGGAAAAAATACAGATCTGTTAAATTTATATATACCCTAACATATAAAACTCACCTTTACGGCATTAACAGTTACCATTCGTCTAATTATGATTATTCCTATTCTGGGAAATGTAAACAAAACCGCAAAAGCTATACAGTGCACTGTGGCGGGAAAAGTTTGAACTACAAAAGTTAGTGTTGGATAATTTTGCAACGCTTCTAATTTTTATTATAATTTTAAGTCATAATTATTTTATTTAATCAGGAAACATGATAAAATATAATGCCCATAAGCATTTTTATGACCATAGTCAATTGACTCTGCTATGATCCGCTAGTTTTGTACTTAACCTTTTCGCCGTTAGATGGCACTCTGGCAGTGATCGATAAATGGCTGTTAAATCCGGCCGGACGAACTAGTAAAAATTTTACGAATATATTTTTATTTTTAAAAGAATAAAACAAGATTCTTCTATTTAGATAGATTATGCTGTTTAGATGCCTCGTCTCACATGGTATTCGACGGAATGATTCAAAAGAAGTTCAGTTGGCGCGTAAAAATTCTCTAGGATGAAAACTTCGGTAAGTAGGCCGCACCATTTTATTTTATAAATAATTTTTACAACTAGGATTAGGATTTGATTTTAATGAATTAGTAATTAGTCTGAGACTAGACATTACCCATATAAATGCATAGAGAAAATGTATAGAATATTAAAATTTTCACTCACCAAGCCGTAAAAAAATTAAAAAATTAAATTAGAAGTGTACGGTACCTAACCAAACGAAATATTCTGCCTGATACGACTTAACAATCAAGATATTTGACAATATATTGTAGAATCATTTCCGTACATTTTTTTTTTTTATGAGAAAGAATTTTTTTTAGGTTGGGGCTGTTCCGAGGGGCTTGTTTTTCAGAATTGAATTGACTCACTGTTTAGTGTTTATGGTACCTACCATATTCATTCCAAATATTTATGAAACATTTATTACAATTTACAATAATTATTTCACATTATTACATGAAATCTCTATTGGCCAATCAAAGACCTAAAAGATTTCAGTTGTAGGTATTTCATCATTGGCTTTATGATGTCTGAATATGGAATTAATACAGTATAATCTGTGCGGTCCGGACACTGTGCCGACCGGACACCTGTCCAGTGTCCAGTCCGGACACAATGGCCGAACCCAGCCAATCTCCAGCCATGCTAAAATACCTGTGCCGACCGGACACCTGTCTCGACCGGACAGAATTTTGCGCCCCAAGTGTGTCAGGTTATACAGGTTATACTGTATTGTCATTTTACGGTCTTGCGATGTGTCTTCCATGGGAGGCCTTGAGAAGACCTGCAAGCTGCAAAATATTTTTTTAAGACATTATTTAAAACAATAATAATTATAATTACATTTTGAAGTTTCTTATAAATATTTTAGATAATTACTTCTGAGTACCGTATATATACTCGCGTACAAGTCGAGGATTTAAAGACCAAATCTTGCTCTTTTTTTCTTCGATTCGACTTATACGAGGGTCAAATTTTATTTGTTGAAAATTTACAAATCACATCCGTTCAACGTACAGGCCTGAATGTTGAACGGACGAGATTTGTAAATACCGTACATACTTGCGTATAAAGTCGAGGTTTTTTGGACCAAATCTTGGTCTTTTTTTTCCAATTCGACTTATACGCGGGTCAATGGTTTTTTGACCCGTTTTAAGTTGGGGTCGACTTATACACGCGGTGACTTATGTACGCGGTCGAGTTGTGCGCGGTCGAGTTGTACGCGAATGTGTGTATATTTATCACTCACAACCGGTAGTTATCGGGCTTTCAGTTTTTAGATAAATTCCACAGGGTCTTTTTTTTCATTAAGCGAGTTTAAACTAAATTCCCAATTTTAAATATGTACGTACTGTGTATCGTGAAGACGTGAATGCATAGACTGAATGTCCAGATGTAGATGCAATATTATTGTCCTTGTAGAATTTTAATGATAACTTATAGACAGATTTTGATTTTGTAACTGCTTCCCGTGCAGATGCACTTTGGCCAATCCCGAATTTCCCTCATTGACTTTTATAATATAGGATAACTAATAAAATCTAGTGAAACCTGCTAAGGCGACCACAGAAAATGCCAAAAAAGTGGACTTTTAGGCCGGTGGTCGCTTATGGGTGGTAGAATATACATATGAACAAAACTGGTCGTTTTGGCAGGTGGTCGTCTTGTTTGCTATTACCGAGACAGGTTTTACTGAATTTTTGTCATTGGTCTTTTTTTAAATTTCAAAATATTAACAGAATTAAATGTGTGCCAAGAATTGGGTATTTTAGTGCTAATTTACAAATCTAAATTAGTCAGTCAACAAATACAAGACAGGTTTCAGTCTGTTAGAAATTGTATAATTTTTGCATGAAGTTTGAAATCTTCAATGTGTTTTTCTTTAACAAATGCACAGTGGAGGTGTCGATTTAACCTGAAAAGTGATTTTTATCATAGCCAAATTATTTAAGTTTTAGCTTTCAATCATTTTATTGGTTTATTTAATTCATTTGTTTTGATTTTTCTGACCATGACACTAAACAGCAAGTAATCAAATCAACCTTGAATTGAAATTCACTTCCTCTATGAACCAGATTTCATTGAGATCAACTTGAATTAACCCTTTCATTTGTGACCTTGTCTTTTACTATAAAACCAACTCGTGAAGACACCTAAACACTCTGCACTGCCACGAAGAAAGAGGTAAACTTATAAACTTTTTTTTAGAAAAAAAAAAAATATACAAAATTATATATTTTTTTTCACAGAAATAACATGGACAAACTGAAATACCAGTTCATCATCATATTTCCTCTTTTGACAACTACACTAATAACAAACAGAAGAATTTGTGAATCAAATGGCGCAAGAAGCTTTATTTGTTTTATAAACAGCAACATTTATGACATGTTATTGCCCAGACTTCCATCAGATCCAATTGAACTAAGTATTATTGGTGGAAGATATCCAAATCTTCAAGGAAGACCATTCATCAAATTCATTCAACTGAAATCTTTGAATATAATCAGCGACAACTTGGAAATTGTTAAAAACTCAGCTTTTGAAGGCTTAAAGAACCTAAAACAACTGAAAATCAAAGCTTTATTGAAATCATTTGAAGAAAACAGCTTCAAACCGTGTCCACTCTTAGAAATTGTCGATTTTTCTTCCAACAAAATAACCGCGCTGAACAGCGTAGCAGTTGCTGCTAAACCGTTGATGCATCTCTCGAAATTGATATTTTCCGACAATCCAAACTTGGAATCACTCGCTGCAGATGATTTAATTGCATTGGAGAATTCTCCTGTGAATTACCTCGATTTTACTAAATGTAACCTTAAGAACTTGGGAAAAGGCGCGTTCTCACACTTGAAAAACTTAACGCATTTAATTTTGAGTGAAAATCGACTTTTGGCTAGTGATATATCAAATGCTTTGGATAAGATTTCGCCTAGTCTTACAGTGCTGTGGCTAAAACGAATCAACATGACAAATGTGTCAAATGCGTTTTTGTGGTTATCCAATACGAATTTAGAGGAATTTATACTGGAAGGAAATAACTTGCAGTTTATTAAAAACGAGAGTTTTCCATTGATGTTCAACTTAAAGAAACTTGATGTTTCGGATAACCACTTGGAGGGGATTGAAACTTCTGTTTTCATTAAATGGCCTAATTTGGAGAAATTATATCTAACTTCGAACCGTTTAACGCAAATACCTTTAAATGTCTCGCTGCGAATGAATAAATTAGTCCACTTGGATTTGTCGCATAATTATATTCAGTTAGTTAAGCGACGCGCTTTTTTTACTTCAGTACCGAATTTAAGTTATTTAGATTTGAGCAACAACAATATCACTCACAATCTGCTTTTGTATGAGACCGGTTTGAGGGAATTGGAAACTTTGCAAATTTCGTATAATTTTGTTGCTCCTTGGCATCGGAGTGTGGTTCATGACAAAAAGATGGCGTTAAAGAAATTGTATATTGGTAATAATAAATTAAATATTGTTACATCTGAAATGTTGGCTGATTTTAGGCGATTGAAGTATGTTTATTTAGATGGGAATCCACTTGATTGTAGCAAATGTGAAATGTCTGCTTTTGTAAAGTGGATTAATCGAAGCGTTCATGTTTATCATTCAAAGTGTAGAGCCGAAGGAATGCATTTAGGGTTGACTAATTGTAGTATCGAAATTTAAGTAAGGAAAGTGTGTAGGTAGAAGTAGCGTACGTTTTTTTGTTTTGTGATTCAATAAACACTCAGAAAATAGTATAAACTTTACCTGGAGTTTTCAGTTATGATACCACAAGAGAGAGGGCGATTGTTGCTGTAGTAGTTCGCACACACATTTTCCTGATTGGAGCTTATTTCTTAAAAAATGAGTGTGCGAACTACTACAACACTCGCCCGATCTCGAGTGGTATTCGATATGAGAATTTTTAAAATCACTTCCTGCCACAAATGGTGGTGGCGCTCTAAACCGAAGCGCTTTAACTAATTGCAGGGCAGCTGCTCAAAATTTAACATGGAAAGATTCAGGGGCTGAGTTTTGCAAGCCTTGTATTTTGTAGAATTTTTAACTAAAATTTTTTAAATTTATACTATAAAATTCTTTATTATGAGCAGTACAAAGTAGCCAAGCATCAGAATTTTTAAAAAATTTTTAAGGAAAATTTCCTATAGCAGTGTGGTGATAGTATACATTTGTATACATCATTGGCTCTTGGAAGGTTAAGAGCGATTGCTAGATTATGTGCGTTAAATGGAATAACTCCATTCTTTTTTCAAAAAATTAAAAATAACAGCTGATAATTTAATATTTTTAAGTATAGAAATGTTTTTAGTGAAGAAAAACTGCATTTTTATCATTTTTGTACTTTCGATGGAGATTCAATAAATTCATGCCGTATCAAGTGAACCACCTCCCGCATGAAAAAAACCAGTCAACAAAAAAAAAAAAAAAAAAATTAATCAAAATATTCATTTTTTCAATAGAAAAACACAAAAAAATCAACAAAAATAACGACAACACATTCATTCCTCACCTTCAGCCTATCTTAATCACATTTTTCAACTTATGTTATCCTACTTACGATAGTTCAATAACTGCTCACTAGGGTGGCGCCACTCAAACTGAAAATAGCGAATACAAATCCTGATAATGTTGGGTAATTATTTTAACAATTTTTAGTTTTCTTCTTAAACGCATAATTAATATTCAGTAAAATAATGAGACAAAGTTTAACTTGTTCCTTGCCTTCGGACAATGGATTATTGTTTTTTTATATAAACTATGGTTACATATGTTTATCGTTATAAAATACGCCTATATGTACAAACCGCACTCAAAAGAAAGTCGGGAAATACGAACACGATCTCTATTACTTTTTTTAAAAACATTTTTTTTGTTCAATGTAAAAAAATAATAAAGAATCTATTTTTTTTACATTGTTAAAAGACTCCAGCCAATCACAGCACTGATCTCAGCTTTGAGTGACTGAGGTTGATTGATTTGCGCTGATGTAATTGTGTCACAAAACTTTAGTGCAAATATTTTTATTTCTTGGTACATTTTACAATCTATGTTACTATAGCAATAATTAGTTTTAGAAAGGTATTAAGGAAGAAAAAAAGACATTTTGATATTAAAAATAATTATATTTAGAATTTTATGGTATGATTATTAGTTATTACGGTATACTTTAAGTGTTCAAATTAAATTAACATAGTCGTACCATATTGTACCATCAACACATTCTTTTGAAATTCATCATCATCAGGGAAAAGTTTTTCATTTTAAAGGGTTGCAGATATTGGTGGTCATTTACATTTTAAATAGTTTTATTTGGAGATTAAAATCTAATACGCGTATCTATAAATGTTGGAGGTGAGGAGTTTCAAAACTTTAAGTGTTGTATAGATTTATTACATTGACATTACTCAAAGATGAACTTTGATACGGTTCAAAAACTTTTCAACTAATTTAAAACACAACAGAATAGACAGTCCAAGAAAAAAACCAGTGATTGATCCAATGTCACATACTAATTTAATAAATGGCACAGCTAACTCTTCTTTAAGCATTTCTCGAATGTTGCTGTCAAATTCATACATTGTCAAAACTAATATGTCCATTTCTTTAGTAATGGGACAATAATCAATTAAATTTGTGTAGATGGTATGGGAACACGGTGGGTCGCAGTTGCAGTCGTGAATGGCATCAGTATTTGCGTGCACCTTTATATACGATTTTCTTGTTGCTTTAGCATCAGCTGGCGTTTTGCACATGGTAATGTTGGTTGAGTTTAGAAATGGCAATCTTGTAAATTGTAATACATTAAACTATTTAATCAATAATCGCATAATTCATACCTGCAAATTATATTTTCGTCTTCCATTTTAGTACTGACACAGCTTTTTTCACAGACTTTGAATTTTTCTAAAGTTGTACATGGGTTTGTGGGCGTATCTAATCTATCTAGCTGAATGTTGAAAAATTATTAAAAAAATATAAATTTATCTTACAAAGTTTGCATTTAGGGGAAAATGGAAAAAATTTTCATCATTCTGGTAAAAATGCCTGCTTTCTTATTTTCCGCTTTACTGTGCAAAATACCCACTTTGTGTGTAAACAATAGAGAAGAAAGCACCAGACAGTATTTTTACCAGAAAGTGGATAAATATGACCGCTTTTGCAAATTGATTGCAATATTTCACAGTTGTTTTAAATATAGGTTCGAAATAAAATTGAGTGCATTGTGGTTAGAGGCGTGCGCTGTCAATTTTTGTCGGCGGCTGGCTTAGTGCGGCTGACTACCATCAGAAGGCGGCTGGCTCGGCTAAGCTGAAAAAATTTCTCGGCGGCTGGCGGCTTAGCCGAGTAAAAACTAAAAAATAATTTTATGGTTTTTTCTGGAAATTTTTGATTTTAATTGGCTGATTAGTAATCAGCCAATTAAAATGGAAATTCTCGAAAAAATTCCGAGAGGTACACGTAGCTATTCTGCTAATATAATCAGTTTTTTAAAAAAAAAAAAAAAAAAAAAAATTAAGTATCATTGTAATGTTAGTCGAATAGCCACGTGTACCTCTCGGCTACGGCTACTCGACTTGCCGCTACACGGCGGCGGCGGCTAGCATTTTTCAGCCAAAATGGCTAGCCGGTGCGGCTCATCCGCTTCGGGGCACGCCTCTAATTGTGGTCGAGTCAATTTTCTTTTTATGTTTTAGTTTTTAGCTTTACCGTTTGTCTTGAGAATTTTATGGTCATTGCAACGTCGTGAGGCTGAATATTATAAGTTAGGAAATCAATTCTTTCTTCTGTTTTCATTAAAAAAATCTGAAACAAAATTTTGGCATTAATATAACTTAAATTTAGTTGTTTTGAATAAGTTATGGATACCTTAGTATGTGTGTTGCATCGTATTCCTTCACCGAAGAAACCCATATAGTATATAGCACTGACCGGATTATATTCCATACTTCCTGCGTGAAAAATGGAATAAGAACTCAAAATTTTTGTTTGTATTTTAACCTTATTGGTTCTTATAAGTTTGATTACCAGATTCAACTTTGATACATCTTCCAAATACAGTATCCAAATATGATAAATTTCCAAAATTCGGTACAAAAGTTTTCGATTTTTTTCCAAAATTTTTTCCCATTTGCTAAAATATTAAGACGCTGTCCAGTATACCATATTTTGTCGATTAAAGGCCGCGGCCTTTATTACAAATTGCGGCCGAGGGGTGCGGCCGTAATTCGAGGGCGGCCGTAATTCGAGGGCGGCGTTTAATTCGTTTGGTCATAAATTGCCTTGCATGTATGCAACTTTTTAAATTGTAAAACGTGTGTTTAATCGATTTTAATGTATTTAATACGTGCAAACGTATTAAAAACGTATTAAAATTGTTTGAACACATCTTTTACAACTTAATAACTTGCGTACATGCAACGCAATTTAGACAAAACGATACCGTACACATTTCGAATAATGGCCGTGGCCGTAATTCGAGTGCGGCGTTTATTTCGAATTACAGCCGAGGGGCGCGGCCGTAATTCGAGGGCGGCCTTTAATCGACAAAATACGGTAACAAAAATAAAACATGTGTGCTCCAGTAAATTCCCTTCGTACCAGACACCATTAGGCCAGCCAAACACTGCGGTTTACAGAGTGCCGACAATGTTGATGGGGCCGAGGGTGTATGCTTTTATAGGGCATTCATTACTTACCACGGCCATTTCGTAGTTGGCTAAGTCACCCGTTGCTTCCCATAATTGATCAGCATCATTTTCAAATTGAATGAGCAAATCCAATATATCTACATCTTCGATGCATTTAACATTATGAAAAGTGTGGTTACTCATGATGAACTTTTCTTTCTTTTCGTACATATCCGAATTTTCAGAGCAAAATACAATAGTAGGTGGTTGAATATATCGATCTTGAACGAGTACAATAGTAACATACACAGGAAACTTAAAATAGTCTTTCACTCGGATGGATATTATATAGCAACACACAGAAAATGACAATAGTATAAAAATTATTTTGATTTTATCCAAGTGGGGAACTTCTTTTTTTTCTTTCAACATAATACTAATATTAGAAATAACTTTTTTCTCGAAATGATTTTTCTTGACCGAAAATAATAACTTTTGGAATGTTTTCTTCAAATCGTGGAACAACAATTTCACTATTGATGTACAGGATAGTCCTGTGTAGAGACTCAAATAACCTCCAACATCACACAGGAGAGCGATGAAGTCGTAGCTGTAGTATTCTGTCAATTTCCGTATCCAGTTGCTAAAGGAGTAAAATATTGTCGTGTTTGTATTGTGTTTCTCGAAATTGTAATGAGTGGTGATGACTGTTTTTTCACATTCTCTCGCACAATTGCAGAGGAATGATGGGTTGACTTTAATTCTAATTTCTCCGAGTATCGCTGTATAGTTACACGCTAATTCGTTTGCGATGCATTCTTCATCGTTATCAATTTCCTTTGGCAGAAATGGGAATCTAAAGTGTTAGTGCACTTGAGTTTTAAGTTCTCTTTCACACATAAAACACTCATAAAACAGAAAAACTAATCTGAGAACTTACTGGCATGTTAAATTTTGTAATTTTATCTGATCTAAATAACAATTTTTGTGACAATCTTCCATGACAGATAAATTAACACAAGGAGATGACGTTGAGTTCAAAAACATGTACTCGAAAATGTAAAGTGAGAGATTTTGATATAAAAACTTTAACAAATTGTTAAAATTATTTTTAACTTACTGTTCTACTTGTAAAAGAGACTTCATTTTGATTATAGAAATGACCAAGACGACCGGTTTCCACCGATGCAAATGAAAGTACGTAGTTTTTTGGTGTAATAATTATCTGTAGAAAATTTGAATAGGATTTATTTCAGTTTTATTTCGGTAGTAAATTGTAATTATTTTTTACTGGTAGGATGACGTTACTAAAGTCTTCGGTAGATTGTATCTTAACAATAAGTCTGGAGTGTAGACCAATTGTTACTTTTTGAACTAAAGGCACAGTAGTAAAATTGTAACATTTGATTTATACAATATATTAAAACTTACTATTTTCAATCCTTGTCGTAGTTGAGTAAACTGTGTAAATTTCTGTTGTTGCAAACATTTTGTCATACAATTTGGTTCCCTATAAGAATTAAATGAATGTTGTAAAAAAACAAAGCTATTAAGTGACTCATTAGTTTTAGTGGGTGTGTTAGTGAAGTTAAATACAAATAATGTACTTACCCGTTTCAATGAAATGTGTTTAATCATTTTGGTAAAGTTTAATAATTCCATTTTCTTCCGAAGGGAGGTACGATCATCTATAATAAATGGTAAAGTCTGTTCACAAGCTGAAAGAAGTTTTTCAATTATTTTTGGCACTTTTTATTAACATATTATAAAAATACTTTTTATGTTAGAAATATTGTGGGCTGCATAATAAGCAATACTTTCGTCTGTTTTTCCTGTATTTAAATGCAGTGCAGGAAAGTCATCAACTGATTTTTCTTCAATGTTAGCATTTACTTTGATTGGTTTGGTTATGTAATATGCCATCCTTTCAAAACACTGATACGAGCATAAAGTAGACGTAATTATAATTATTATTAGCCAACCCATGCGCCAGGTTCGTGAGAAGCTTGTGTCCAACACATTCATTAATATTGAGGGCTCTGCTTGTGATTCTGCATACAAAGACTGATACTGTTTAGTAATTTTTCTAATTACTTCTACTCTCTTTCCGATAAGCATTTTATATTGAACTGTTGTAGACTAGAAAAGAATAAAAAAGAAAACTAAATTATTTTTTTTAAATTACGCTTAATTAGATTTACATTTAATGTTTGTTAGTAAATGATGAGGATTATTTGAACTTGATATTCGCTTTTAGATCGTTGAACGACAATAGTTATCAGTCGCTTACCTTTGATGTAGGTCAAATTGACTTGATCTATCCTGCTATCTTTTTTTAGTTTGTGTTTAAACAAAAATATTTTTAAAATTAGTTAATATTATATCTGTGAAAAAGGATTTATAACCATCTTTTGAATTTTTTCTGATATTTTGCCTTTACTTTAAAATGATCGAGGTAGGCAATATACTTACAACAGTTGTGCATGAAAATGCTCCAATTTTATTGCCATATTACGGTTACTAGGAAACTAAATTATAAATTCAAGGTTGCGATGAGAAGCTTGATTAATTAGATTATAAAAGAATTGCTCAGTTTAAATACGTGTCAGTAATTAATGAAACAAATTTGAACTTGATCTATGTAGATTATTATGCAATTGCCATGGTATTTAGTCAAAACTATGGTTACATACTTTTATTTTGTAAAATATACGCCTTCATGCTGTTGTCTCAGTTTTATAACATCCGCTTTTACATAGGTACAATATTAATTTTTATTTTCACAATTTTATCACGTACGCTATATTGCCTTTTTGAGAATGGATCATAAAAAAATTCAATAGTGCGTCAGTTTACATTTTTTTTAAACATTTTATTACTATAAGCCTTTTAGTACATTATGTTATTATAACAAAAATTATTGAAACATTGAAATATTATCTTAAAAACATCTATTTTGATACGCGCCATTACATTAAAATAAATTAAATTAAAAATTTTTTTACAAAATTTTTTTCCATTACTTTTATACAGACACGTCATTTTTTTCCCTGGCTAAAGCTATATGTCCTGTGGAAATTCGGGCCGACACTGGACACCAGGTAGTTACGGACCACGAGGCTTCTTTTTATTTCGATTTACACAATTTGGGGAATTGTTTACAATCTCTATTTTTGATTTTTGAGGTGAATTAGAGGCTGCGCTTCTACGCCCGACGATTATGAAAAAAATCCTACGGAACATTGAAACTTGACATTCACAGACAAATTTATCATTTTTGGATGTTTGTTACAGTTGAAAACACTGGGAATATTTTTTTTGTTGCAAACATCATGATGTTATACACTTTCGTTCCCTTATCAAATAAATTAGAAATATAATTTTACGATAACATTACAGTCAATCAAAATTAATTTTTTATTGGAAAAAATAAATAGGGAATTAACCCTTTTTTAGAAATTAATTTCCAAAATACAATGGGACTTACTTTCTAGTCACTTTTTAGTCACGCGATGTCATGACGTTAAGTTTGGTAAGAAACAAAATCGGAACGCAAAACTCAAATCAATTGGCATTGTTTTGCGTACCTATTGACTATTGAGTATAAAAAAAAATTGATGTTTTATTGTATTGCGTTGGTGCATGCAGATTGCACCAGTCTAGTTACCTGAATCGATGTGTTTATTTCAGTAAAGATAACAGAACCTACCCTTTTGAAAGATATTTTTTTAGAGGGTTTACGACATCAAAAATTTTATTACTGAAGAATTTTTGTCTTTTAAAATGTCCAAAATGATTTTTATTTAATTTTTAAAGTTTAAAAAATTATTTTTATCCCAAACAGCTTGGTGAGGGACATTGTTGGCTACTATTGGCATGACGCTGTTTCTCACGTCACAGTTGGTATTCCCCATGTTAAAGGCATAGAGTTTACGTCACAATTGGTAACAATCGCTCACTTTTATAGCTCTTTTTTTATATTGTTGTCTGTTCGTTTTTACATTAGTTTTAAATCTTTCAAAACATTTCAGGAAAATTATTTAAGGGTTTTAAAACATGCTTGATTCAAAAACAAATGTATAAATAAAATATACAAATGTGCAAATAAAAAAATCCGCTGTTGTAAACCCTTTAAATCATGTTTTTTAATTTTCGAAGTGTGATAAAATCATCCCATCAGAAAAATTGTTAAGGCTCGACCGCATCCTGAAGAGATGCGATTGTAGAATATTTTATTTTTTTTTTTTTTTAAAACTATGCTTGATCGTTACACAATATCCACTTACATAGACAAGAAAAAAAATTGATGTACAGTATATGCTGTGTGGTCTGGACACATCTACCGGACTACAGAGCGGACATTCTCCGGACTGGACGCTTTTCGCACCGGACACTTTTCCAGGACCCGACAATGTCCGGACCGCAAAGCATATACTGTATTGAGAAAATGGGTGTTTCTTTTACTAGTACAATACAAGTATATTCACTTTTGAAATAATTTTTTCAGTTGTATTGGTATATTATAACATTTTAATTGAAGTTGGCAGACTACATTGGAGTGTTCATGTCTTGCGCATCCCGAAATCAGCATTTATTGGTTGCGTTTTTGGATTAATAGATTGTTGGAGTTGTATAACGTTAAATAGTACTTTATTTTATTTGTTTATATTGTTTTTTATATTTTTTATATATTATTTATATTTTATATTTTTATATTTTATTGTATTATATTATTATACTTTATATATTATTGATTTTACAAATTATTGCCTCTGTTTGACTAGTCACCATTTTTATTAAGCAACTTCAAATCACTTTTTTAACATTTAAAAAGTGTTTAAAAAGTGGATTTGAGAGAGAGTTAACTCTCTCTACTACTGCACTCGGTTGAAACTTTTGAGTAAATCCAAAACACTTTTTAAATGTTAAAAAGATGATTTTTTTATTTACGAATGTTAAATTAATACGAAATGTTAAAAATTAATTTCTTATTAATTTAATATTCGTAAATAAAAAAATCTCGTTCGTGACAGCGCAAACTGTCTAATAACTCATTCTTTCAAACACAGATGCTAATAAATTGCAGTAATTATTACTCCATATTACCCCGCCGAGTTTGTATTTATTGTAATGAAAACGAACTCTAATTTAAAATACAGTACAAACAATTAAAATCTTTATTTGGTCTAAAGTATTACACTGATATTATACTTGTTCATGTAATATTAATAAGATTTTTGAGTTATTAATGCGTTTTAAAACAGTTTAATTTTAAAAATGTGTGGGTGTATATATTATACAGTATTGCATTGATTAATGAATTAATTGCTAATAATATGCAGAAATTTTTGAAACAATTCAAAACATAAAAGAATAGACAGTCCAAGAAGAAAGCCAAAGATTGATCCAGTGTCACATACTAATTTAATAAATGGCACAGCTAACTCTTGTTTAAATATTTCGCGTACGTTGCTGTCGAATTCGTATAATGTCAAGACTAAATTATCATTTGTACTAGTAGTATGATCAATTAAATTTGTGAGGATGGTATAATGACAGGGGGAGTGACAATTGCATTCGTAACGAGCATAATTATTTGAGTGCACTTTTATGTATTTATTTCTTGTTACTTTAGCATCAGCTGGTGTTTTACACATAGGTAGATTCGTTGAGCTTAGAAATGGCAATCTTGTAATTTAAAAACATGCATTTTAACTATGTATTTGCTATCGCATTATATGACATAATTTACCTGCACGTAAGATTGTCCATTTTCGTATTAACGCAGTCTTCTTCACACATTTTGAATTTTTCTAAAGATGTGCATGGATTTGTAGGCGTATCTATTTTATCGAACTAAATTTTGAAAAAAAATACAAAATAACGTACAATAAAGCGCTCTGTGGGTAAAAATTTGATAACATTTGTATTAAAAACACAAATATTGAATGTTAAATTTTGAAAACTATTTTAATTATGTTAATTAATTCTTGAGTGGGTTCTTTGATATTACTGTTTGTCTTGAGAATTTTATGTACATAAGGACGTCGTGAGGTTGAATAGTATATGTTAGAATATCAATTTTTTCTTCCGATTTCATTAAAAAAACTAAATTAAAAATTTTTACTAGTTAGTCATTTGAAATGATTGACTTCAATAAATGATAATTTACTTTTGTATGTGAGTTGCATCGTAATCCCTTGCTTAAGGTACCGATAAAGTTTACAGCACTTACAGGATTATATTCCATACGTTCTGTAAAAAAATGAGAACAGTAATGCTTAGTTCACACTGAACATGACGTAACGTAACGTAACTTACAAAAATTTTACGTAACTTAAGGAAAGTAACGTATGATTTTGTTTACTCTGATTGTAGACAGTAAATGTAAATCGACCAATCACGCAATTTCTCATTTCATCTCGTTTCTAATGAGACATTGGTTGCCATAATTTCTTAAGTTACGTTACTTCTTACTTCAAAATCGATTTTGAAGTAGGAAGTAACGTAACTTAAGAAATTATGGCAACCAATGTCCTATTACAAACGGGATAAAACGAGAAATTGCCTGATTGGTCGATTTACATTTACTGTCTACAAACAGAGTGAACAAAATCATATGTTACTTTCCTTAAGTTACGTTAAATTTTTGAAAATTACGTTACGTTACGTCATGTTCAGTGTGAACTAAGCATTAGATATGTTCCTAATTTTAATTTAAACTTTTAATTAGGGCGTAGGAAGTACCTGAGTCTGTTTTGACACATTTTCCAAATACAGTATCTAAAGAGGACAGGTTTCCAAAGTTTGGAATAAACACCGCAGATTGTTCTGCGAACGATTTTCCAATTCCCTAAATTTGTTAAGAATTACAATTGCTGTATTTAGCTGCAAATACATACCATTTCCACTATGACATATGTAATGGATATACTTACCGTAACAATTTCGTAATGTAATAAATCATCCGTTGCTCCCCATAATTGATCAGCATCATTTTCGTATTGATCAAGCAAATCTAATATGTCGACATCTTCAATGCATTTAACATCAGCAGAAGTATTATTGAAATTGTTCAATGTATCATTCATAAACTTTTCTTTTTTCTCGTACATATCGAGACTTTCAGAGCAAGCTACAATATTAGGTACTTGTATATATCGATCCTGAACAAGTACAATCGTAACATATACAGGAAACCCAAAATAATCCATCACTCGAATGTAGATTAAATAGCAGGACAAAATGAATGCAAATAATAGGAAAATTATTTTAATTTTCTTTAACTGATTGACATCCGTTTGAGTCTGTGTTCCTGCACGAATTTTTCTTTTCAACATAATTTTTTCAATTTTAGAAATAATTTTTTTCTCGAAACGATCTTTCCTGATCGAAAAAAATGACTTTTGGATTAATTTTTTAACATCATGAAACAATAATTCAACAATTGATATGCAGGATATTCCTGTGTAGAGACTCAAATAACCTCCAACATCACACAAAAGAGCGATGAAGTCGTAGCAGTAATATTCTCTCAGTTTCCGTATCCAGTTGCTGTATGCGTACAAGATTGTTGTATTTGATTTGTAGTTATTGAAGTCGTAATGAGAAATAATGTCCGTTTTTTCACATTCTCTAGCACAATTGCATGTGTATGGTGGGTTTACATCAAATCGAATTTTCCCAAGTTTTTGTGTGTAGTTACATGCTAATGCATTCGAGATGCAGTCTTTACCAATTTCATTAGGCAGAAAAGGGAGTCTTAAATATTATGCAAACATGAACACTCAGTGCAAATGACTTACACTTTAAAATTCGAAATAAATCACGACAACTTACTGGCATGTAAAATTTTGTCGCTTTATTTGATCTAAATAACATTTCTTGTGGCACTCTTCCATGTCACGTAAATTAACACAGGGAGATGACATTCTGTTCAAAAATGAATACTATAAAATTTAAATAGAGATTATTGGGATAATAATTATTTCAATAGGTTTATAATTAATTTTATATTTACTTACTGTTCTACTTGTAAAAGAAAGTTCATTTTGATTATACAGATGACCCACACGAAATGCTGCTACCGCCATGAATGAAAGTTCATAGGTTTTTGGTGTAAGGAATATCTGCAAAATATTAGTTTTATCGCTTTTATTATAGTAGTTTTTTATTTTTGACTTGTTTAGCACTTACTGGCAAAATTAAATGGGTTGGATCATACGTTTCCTTGGTTTGTGTTTTAAATATAAGTCTAGATGCTGGATGAATTGGTATTTTTTTAACTATATATTTATAAATTACAAGTTTTGATTTGATGGTTTCTTAATTTTAATAACACGGAGCATTAGGGGTATTCAGAAACTGTCGCATAAGTATTGTAAACTTTTCAAAAAATCGCGCTTGTTCGAAATAGATTCAAGGACCGGCGTGGTCCGCAAACTCACTCTTTCCAATTTTAACAAAGACTAATTTTATTTTATTATGTTACAAATATTTATACTAAAAATGTTAATCCTTTAATCTCTAATCACGTTTCAATTTGATTGGTCAGTTCGTCTGACTACTACCACTGACCCGCCCCCTTATGACTATCTTTCACACAAATATTCCACAGTATGCAAATGCGTAAGTGTGAAAATGTGATTTTACACATGCGCACCGGAAGCCTCATAGGCCTCATGTTATGGTATGTGGCTCAAGATAGGCGACTCACACTCACACTTCAAGAGGTGCGCGTAGTGTGTCACAATAACATAACATGAGGCCTATGAGACTTCCGGCGCGCTTGTGTGAAATCACATTTTCACATTTTCACACTTACACATTTGCATACTTATGCGACAGTTTCTGAATGTTTTTTAGAGAACACAATTCCCAAAAACTCAATACTATATAGCACGTGATGTTGAATGAAAAATTACAGGTTACATATACTAAATTAGCATAATTGTAAGTTAAAATAGCTTCCTGTTCAGAATTTAAAAAAATATTAAAATGTATACCTATTTCAATTCTTGTAAAAGATGAAAAGAGAGTGTATATTTCTTTTTTTGCAAACATATTGTCATATGCGGTAGTTCCCTGAAAAATGAAATTTGTTTTGTGGTTACTTTATTCCACAAAAAAGATCATTGAATGTTTATTTTCATTTTTAAAATTTCTCGTTTCCCCATGCGCTTCACTTCACTGTAGCGCACCATCACATCTAAACTCGCATGGTGCACATCATTCATTTGTATTGATATTTGCTTTTCTTTTTTTGAAGTCGTGATCTCTAAAGTAGATTGTCTCAAGAAGGGGAAGCAATTGGTGTGGCCGAACGTTTCAACAGGTCAGCCATTGAGGCATTGAGGGCTACAATTGTTGACAACAATCTAGATCGTATTTGGTGGGCAGAAGTTCTTATGGCGTATACACATGTCAAATATCGTTTAAGTCAGAAGTTATTAGGTTTTGTGAATTTTTGAGGTCATTTATTGAGTTTTTGATCAATTTTCGCGAGATCAAGAGTAAACTTGCGATTTTTCTTGTGATTGTTGACCTTAATTTAGGTATTCATCTCGAATTATCGGGATTTATTATTTTAGTGGCGAGTTTTTTGGATAAAAACTCGAGTTTTACGAATTTTTGTGCAATTTCCATTATTGCAAGTTAGGGTTTAATTTGCGAATTTTGCACGTTGACATTAGCTTAGTATTACTTGGTAATCGTGTATTGATAGAGATTATCAATTTATTTAGGATTTTTGTGCAAAAATTCAAGTTTTTGGAGTTTTTGCATACTCTTATAATTTTTATTTTAGTAAAGCGTGTTTTAGTGACAAGTATTTTTGAGCTTTTGGGTCTAAGTTCATTTGAGTTTCACTTTGAGCTTAGAATTTCTCGAATTTATAGTATAAATTTCGAGTTGTTATTACAAAATTATAGGTTTAAATTTTTGAATTTCTGAATATTATTTGCAAATTTTCACATATTTATTAGTTCTATATTACGTTTTGGGTCTGTATTAATATAGTTTATGAATACATTTAGTGATTTTTGGCTGAAAAATTCCAATTTGTGAGTTTTTGAAGCATTTTTGAGCTTTATTTGAATTATATGTCTTTGTTAGGGCTTTAGTGATAGGATTAACAGTTTTGTTCCTATATTAGCCAAGTTTATTTTTCGTAAGTCATTTTTAAGTTCAATATGGCAGAAAAAGACGGGATCTTAAGTTTTAAGAAGTTGAATGAATTAAATTACGTTAGTTGGAAACGGGATATGATAGCATGTTTGGCAAGCAAGGGACTTAGCGATTTTATCGATTCTAAACATGTTTCGGCAGCGGGTTCTTGCAGAAACTAGGCAGTTTAATATTGACAAGTCTAAGGCAGGAGGCATGAAAAATAAGTCCAATGTGGGAGTTATTTGCTATAACTGTGGGATCAAGGGGCATTACTCAAAAGATTGTCGTAAAAAGTTGAAGAAAGAGGGCACTTGTTCTGTTTGTAAAGTCGTGGGACATTATGTGGCTTCATGTAGAAAGGGGAAGCCACCCAAAGGTGGAACTTGTCCACACAGATGTATGGGGTCCTACAAAGTACGAAAGTAAGGACGGGACAAGATACTATGTATCATTTGTCGATGATTAAAGTTGTGGCATCGTCGTTTAATGCACACAAATGTCGACACATTAGTAATTATGTCCAGGGAAAGTGTTACAAAGTGTTATCCAATCTAACCAAGAAAGATCTTAATTGCACTACACGCATACGGGCTAAGCAAACCAAAAGATTTGGTAAAGCAAAAACTAACATTTCTACTCATGGGGTACTAGAACTTGTCCACACAGATGTATGGGATCCTACAAAGTACAAAAGTAAGGGCGGGACAAGATACTATGTATCATTTGTCGATGATTAAAGTAGATGGGTCAAGGTTTATGTGATTAAAAACAAGTCCCAAGTTAGTGAATGCTTCGAGCAATATATAAAATATATTGAAAAGTTGACGGGTGGACACATTAAGAAAATAAGATCTCATAATGGGAAAGAATATGTTAATGATAAAATTGTGAAAATTTTGAAAGACAATAACTTTAAAAATGAGTTAACTAATATCTATTCACCACACATGAATGATGTGGCTGAAAGATTTAACAGATCAGCCATTGAGGCACTTCGAGCTGCTATCATTGATGATGGTTTAGATAAGGTTTGGTGGGCCGAAATACTAATGGCTTTTGCCCAATGTGTACACAGGTTGGGGTGGGACATTATCATTTTATTTTATGTTGACGATATCATTGTGTTCGCCAAAGATGAGAAAACTAAGTTGCGGGTGGTTAATTTATTAAATAAAGCCTTTAAATCTGTCGATTTGGGAGAAAAAAAGATTCCTTGGTATTGGTATTGATATTGTACGTGAACCAGGTGGGATACAGTTTAGCCAAACGTCTTACATATGCGAATGATCGAAGAGATTCAGCAATTTTGCGTTTAAGCGGGTTGCCGAATCTTTTAAAATTGGTTTCGATTTGGCGGAGTTAAACTTGGATGGTGATATTCTGGATTTACGGGATTCTCCGTACAGGACATTAGTAGGAGTTTTATTGTTCATTTTTCAATATACTAGACCAGACATTTGTATAGCGATAGGGATTTTGGCACGATACAATGCTAAACCTATTGCATTGGAATTGTTTACTACACCTCTGGAACTATATTCTAAGTACTAAAGAGAAAACTATACATTTGAATAAGAGTTTCGATTTGGGGATCAACTGTTTTGTCTATGCCAGTTGGGCAACGTCTCCTGGTGACAGGAAGTCTATCACCGGATACATTATTTGCATTGGTAGTAATCCTGTAATATGGAGGACGACGAAACAGAATTTGGTCACTATGAGCGCTATGAAGGCTGAGCTTATAGCGTTGTCTGGTTTAGACGTTTGTTAGATGAGATCGCTAATGTTTGTAGTTTGAATTTCAGAAAATGTTCTCATTTTGTATTTATTCATCATGATTGTATGATTGTATTCAGGAAAGTATCGTATTATTTATAAGTTGTATTAATTTTTATGGTGTCGCTTATGGGTTTCCATAGTCTTGGCGCCACCTGTGGCTTTTTCAAATAAAGTAGGGAATGCAATCCCGCCCATTATTTTCATTCCCGGGTCTTGGTTACCCAAAAACTGTGTTCCAGGGAACCCGGGAAAGAACCGGAAAAAAAAATTTAAAAAAAAATAAAATGCAAAAAAAATCATTTTAAAAACATGGATTTGTAGTTTATATATTGTTGTGTTTACACAACGTTTCATAAAACGTTACATAAACACAATAATATATAAACTACAAATCCTTGTACACATGCTACGACATACATACATACATATGATTCCTTTTTACAATTGCACCATTAAACCATTATTAAAACTCTTTTAATAATTGTTTAATGATGCAATTGTAAAAAAAATCATACGTATATATGTCGTAGCTTGTGTACACACGCTGCGATATCACACGTACGTAATTTGATTTATTTTTTAAAAAAATTTAATTCCCGGGACTTTCACTTTCCAGTCCCGGGTATTGGGGACCATAAAATTGTCCGGGTTCCCAGAATTTCGGGAACGGGAATCTCGGGACTGCATTCCCTAAAATAAAGTATTAGCACTCGCGTTTTTTGCGTGTGTTTGGATAACATGTTGCCTCCTTATTTCTCCTCCGACAATAGGATATTACAGTAAATACCACTACATTTAACAGATACGCGTAAGCGCCGCATGGGACCACTGACCCACTTTTAAACGGGTTAGCGTAATTTGAAATTGAAAATATTTCTCGATTCTTTCACTATACTGACATATAACAATTAAACCAATTATGACCCGTGGATTTTCTACGGTCCCTTCTAGTTAATTAATATTTAAAAAAAACAACAATGATATGGTGAAATTTTCATCGCGGAAATCAATGATATCGGGGAAATCAGAGTAATTGAATGCATCTATTGTGGTGTCTTTAGCCATCAGATGTAACTCATGAGATTACCACTGAAAACTCAACTCTTGTGTTAGATTTATTATTAAAAAAATGAACTTACTCTTTTGTAAGAGATTTTTGTAATCATTTTAGTAAAGTTTCGCAATTGCATTACTTTCCGAAGTGAGGTATAATTGTCAATCATAAATCTTAAGGCTTGGCCACATCCTGAAAGGCAAATTATGAATTAAAAAATATATATGCATACAGTCAACTCTCATTATAGTCAACCTCTCGGAACTGGCAAAAATGTATTAATGTGAGAGACTATTCTCACTATTGGAACTATTGCCACTATTTAAAACTGCTGTCAATCCCTCGTTTTAGAATCATGCGTGGACTTTCCACAATACGCGATTAGAAAAGTCCACTTGTTAAAATCAAGTTGCAACAGCACTTATAAATAGTGGCAATAGTGCCTCACCATGAATACCCCTTATGCTGGAGACGCACAATAGGCGCGTACTCGTTTTGCAATTTTGAATGACTCTAAAAAATTGTTCCGATTGGCCACTGGCGTATCTAGGACACTTGGCGCCCGGGTACAGGACATAAATTTGGCGACCCCCCCCTCCAAATTTTTAAAAAAAAACTTTTTTTTATTTTAAAAAAATAAAAATTTAACAAAAATTAAAAAAAATTGGGGGGCGCCAATAGGGGGTTGCTTGATTCCGACTTCTGTCTTTCTTTGGTGCTGGCAGGTCGCGCTCGTCATGCAAATCTTAATCTGAGGCATGGCTTGGGACATTGTTTTGCACATTTAAACTCAATTTTGGTGTCCCCTAACACCCAGCGCCCGGGGACAACTATCCTCCCTGCCCCCACCTAGTTACGCCACTGCGATTGGCTGCGTTTTGGAATTGCAATCAAAAAAGTACTGGCAGCATGTACTTTCAAATTCGCTTGGCAAAAGGCGATTTTAACCGGAAATAAGCTGATTTAAAATCGCAAAGCGAGTGATTTGTGCCTAGTGTGTCTCCAGCATAATACTTGTTACTACAACCCCTGGCAAAAAGTATTCAATCACAACCTACATTCTACAAAAAAAACATTCACGTTGAAATTTCTCAGATGAACGTCTCCACATGAATTTGCCATCATCACCACCGTTTCCGACACAAATACGAGAATCATCAGAAAGTATTACTCCATTTCAGTCGTGTGACCGTTGTGATTGAATACTTTTTACCAGGGGTTGTATTAGGTATTGATAATTTGAGTTTAGTCAATCAAATTTTGCCATTACTTTTTCTTGTTGCACGGTAGATAGGCAAATCAGACAAAAATAACCACTGCACAAGAGGCTAACCAACGAGCAGTGACGTTACAACAAATAAGTGATACACAGTGTCACAAATTCCTACCAACAAGATAATTGCAGCACGATTATTTTATATGAGAATTTTCTCGTCTCCTGGGAAGAGGCTCGAGTGCGCTTAATTAAAAATTTAATTAATTAATTAAAAATCGTGCTGTAATTAGTAATTTCAGTACAGTATAAAGGTATTCATATTCATGGTGAGGCACTATTCTCACTATTGGCACTATTACCACTATTTATCATTACTTCGTTTCAGCATGCATGGATTTTCTCATCATCACAGTGCTTGGTAAAGAAAGTTCACTTGTTAAAATGAGGTAGTGACAGTATTTTTAAATAGTGCCAACAGTGGCAATGTTGCCTCACAACTCCCTATTATTCATCTAGCTATAATAATTATAGTTACGATAATACCAGTCTTAGTAGTATTTTTGGCCAAATAATAAGCTCTGTTTTCGTCAGTAACTAACGAAGTTACATGTAATGCGGGAAAATCGTCAATTGATTTTTCTTCAATGTTTGCATTTACTTTGATTGGTTTAGTCATGTAGTAAGCCATTCTTTCAAAACATTGATAGGAGCATAATGTAATTGCAGTAATTATTATTATCAGCCAACCCACGCGGTATGTTCGGGAAAAGTTAGTATTCAACACATTCGATAATACCGAAGCTTCAGCTTGTTTTTCTCCGTACAAATCATGATATTGTTTTGCAATTTTTTTCACAATTTTTAGTTTGCGTCTGATACGCATAATTGATGTTAATTTTAGATTAGAAAAAATGGAAATAATGAAAGAAACTACTTGCGATTAAATATTTGTTACTGAATTATAAGATGTTTCTCACTTTGGTGTTTGCTCTCGAATGTTTGCTGATTATTGTGTTTATTTAAAACTATGGCTACATAGTTAACTATTAAAAAATGTACGCCTAAATGCACTTCTAAGAAATTAGATTTATTTTAAATGGGGATTTTTAGATGTTTATAACATTCATTTTTTCCCAGAAAGTTTATTTGTATATATATTACTATTTAGTGAAATTTATTGTCGATTGCTCGATCCTTTTTCTTGTTTTTGTAATTCATAATCTGATTCTTCAACCAGAATTATCGATTTAAAAAGGAAAAAACTAACAAAAATTTTTTATATATGTTATCTCGAAAAATAATTATCTTAATTACAGAATATTTAGATTAGAATAAAAAAATAAAGTACATACGGTAATAAGTAGCAGCTTACATGTAAGCTTAACTTGATTAAAGAGATTGTGTAAAAAGAACAAAACACATTCAGGAATAAATGCAGAGCAGTGGCTGCAACAGCATACATAACATTTAAAGGGACATTTTTTTACAATGATTAAATTTTTATCAAGTACGGTAATGACCATACTCCCAATTGAAATTTACAAGATGCTTTTTATATTTAAGTTATGTATTAAACGCTTCTTAATTTACGATGCAGAAACTTTTCAAGTAATTCAAAACATAACAGAATAGACAGTCCAAGAAAAAAAAACATGTAATTGGTCCAATGTCACACAGTAATTTGATAAATGGCACAGTCAACTCCTTTTTAAAAATTTGCGAATATTGCTGTCAAATTTATACGATGTCAAGACCAATAACATTTCTTTAAAAAGGGGACAATAATCAATTAAATGTGTGTAGATGGCAGTTGCAATAGTGAACGTCATCATTATTGGAGTGCACTTTTATGTATGACTAGCTTGCCCGCCGCGCGTTGCTGCGATTTCAGAAGAAAGAAAATTCATGGCAACTCGTTATGATAACATTCATTTTACATTGTGTCGTGTCTCTCCTAGCAGTACAGTTGGTTTCGCTCAGGAAATTTTTTAAATCCTGTGGAATCTCGTTAAGTCCCGTGTGATCCCGTGGAATACTGTTAAATTCTGTGAGTTCTCGTTAAATTCCCGTGGGATTCTGTTAAATCCCGTGGTATCCCATGAAATCTCCTGAAATTTCCGTTATAAATAAAAAACAGGTTTCCCTGAAAAAAAAAACCTGATAGAAGTGCAGAACATGTGTATTTGGCTCAAACCGAAAACAATTTGGGCGCCAAATAAACTTGGTGGTCATTACGCACCGAGCCTGAACAGTGTTAGTGTTCTATGGCTATTAACACTCGAAACAATATTGGAAATGCAAGTAACATTTAATTCTCCTCTTCAACGGTAAACATAACATGCAGTCATAACAACAGTACAACAATAACAATACATGAATAATAATGATGTGCAAATGATATGCAAATTATCCTTAACAAACAGGACCAATCCTGCTAAATTACAGTCTCGGCTTTTAAAAACGAATGTTCCGAAACCTTTGCGGGAGTGTACTCAACAACTTTCCAAAATTTCATGGCGATCGGATGAATGGTGTAGTATAGACAGACATACATTCGTTTTATAGATATAGAAGATAGAAGATTATCTTGTTGCTATAGCATCAGTTGGTGTTTTGCACATGGGGTTGTTGGTTGAGTTTCGGAATGGCAATCTTGGGAATTTAAAATTAAAATTAAATTAAATTTAATTAAAAATTTAAAATTTAATCATTCAAAGAAGTTATTTTGGACTAATCCAAATTTTTTTTTCAGTCTCTTGATTTTTAGTAAATTATTTACATTAAAATGTAAAATGTGAATAAAATCATAAAACAATTTATTGTTTTATTCATTTTTTCAATGTGAAGAAAAATTGAAAACCCATCTGCACAAAATCAGGCAGAAAACATGGAAAAAATTTACTGAAAATTAAGTGACTGAAAAAAAGTTAGGGTTAGTCCAAAATAACTACTTTCTTTGTGATATGTGATGTCTTAAAACAAAAAGATGTTATTATGGATGTTATTATGTTATTAAACCAATTTGCTTGAATTTTCTCATATTTTGTATAGGAAAAATGTTTGTATTGAATTATGCTTTTAGACTAATTAGACTAGGCTCTACAACTTTTGTCGTAACCTGGCTCTACTTATGTAGTCTTACCTGGGTTATTACTTTTATAGCGATTAACGAGAATTAAATAATACGAGCGATATAAAATAAACGTAACTTCTTTATTAACGAGGTTAATTTGATACAAATAAGATCGAGATTGGTCTCGATTTTGTTATTACGAGTTTTGTTGCGATAAGCTAGTATCGTGGGTCCTGAATTACGGTTGGATGCTAAACTGGAAGTTATTTTGGTTTAGTCTGATTCCGGGTGGTTGGTCTGTTGTCTAGGGTTCTTCGTTGTTCGTTTGGGTCTTTGTAAATATCGTGTGGGTCTAGTTGCTTAACTTTGTCCTGGAGAAACACGTGAAGGTTGGCTAGGCTTGGCGCTACACGTGGATGTTTAGACAAAGGGGTTTCCCTTTGTTAGTGTTTGGTGGTTGAGTTTTGGTTCGTCGACGGTCCTATTCGTGGCGCTAACTACAGCAGTCCGGTGAGTTACTCGGTGTGCCATCGGGTCTTCGATCAATCCTTGTTAAAATGGGGCCTGATCTGGCGAGGAAGTTTGATGCTCTGTGGTTTGGTTCTCTGGAATAATCTGGTAAACTTTCTGTTGCAAGAGCTATTATACTCTAGGTGTCACATGACCAAACAGGTGTTAGAGTAGGGTACTATTTCCCATGGAATGTTACTACAAAAGGGTTGAGTCATCTCAACTCCCTCAATCTCTTGGTGGAGAATGTTTGTACTATAGCGAGGGTGAACTCTTGCTGTACGATAAGAATATAAAAGATAATAAAATAAGTTTAATTAATTTTCCTGTATTAATTACATTAACCACACTTTCTAATTGAGAATTTGGCACTAACTAGAACGGTTAATGGTTAACAGGCAATGGATCAGTTCTAGAGGTCTAAGGTCAAATTTTGTATTGCCATTAACTTTGTCATACCCATACTCACTTTACTGTTTGACTACACAAACAGATTTTTCTTAAGATGAACAGTTTGAGAGTAATTTCAACTTAAAACCCTTACTTGGGACACTTTGTACAGTAGGTACAATCATGGAAAGACATCGGTTAACCAACGAGGTCCGAGGAAGAAATTATTAATTCATTGATTGGATCATGGGATGCTCTGAGTATCAATATGTAAAAAAAACATTCACAAAATTTTTTTAACTTATTAATAATAACCGCGAGCTCAATTTTGTTTATGAATTGGCAAAATATTCAAGTTATGCAGAGTTGATTACATTCTTGCAGATTAACTCTGCAAAATGCAGTTCTCATTTCTGCAATCATTGAATTATCTTTTACCCATTTATGGTACCAAACAGTACACCTCCTTGCCAAAAAATGGAATAGGTATTTTTTTAAAGTCAGAAAAATGGAAATTTTTTAAAAGCTGTAATACTGACAGATAAATGGTTTTAAGAGGATGGTAGAGCTATCATTTCGTATAAAATTTTTGAAGATTGATTAAGTAGTTACTGAGAAAAAAATTAAAAACCACCAAAATCAGGTTTCTGCAATTTTGACAATATCTCGAGAACTGTTGAAGATAAAATTAAAAATTAAACTTATCTAGGATGTTCAATTTCTTGGGCAGCTTTTCTAAATTCGATGTATGGGTCTGCGAAGCCCTCAAAAAAAGTCATAATGGGGTATCGATCACTTGTCCGAATGGTCAATTGTGCGAAAACGAAAAAAACTGACCGGTACGTTTGTCCAAATGATTTCTGACAAACGTACCGTCGGACAAACATTTTTCTGACAATCAACCATTCGGACAAACGGAACACGTTTTTGTGCACACTAATTTTGGTTGATTTAATCTCAGCTCCTAATTCCTATAATCCTGAGAAAAGTGACCAGGTTGTTCATGAAAAATCCTACAACTACTCATTTGGAATTAGTTATTACGGCACTTAAAGCTTGGACTAATACCTACACGTTTGTTGTCTTTTGTTACTTGTTAATAAAAATAGCTCCAAATGCGTACAGCCCTGACACAAGTGATGAAAATGTCCAGTAGTAAGCTCCGCTTTATTTTTTATTCCTAAGATTAAGGACTCAAGTCCATTTAACGTTCCAGGTACTAATTGGAAACCTAATGCAATATTGATGTTACCACTATACCAACTTTCAATTACTAATTTTGGTGTTGTAATCTCAGCTCCTAATTCATATACAGTCCTGTATCTTTGTTTATTTGTTTTTATTTTTTTATCTTTTTTAATTTTTTATTTCATCTTTTATTTTCATTAATTTTTGATGCCATTTGTTCGAAAACCGTTTGTCCGAATGGTCGTTTGTCCGAAATTTTTTGGACAAACGGTGTCGGACAAATGGCGTCGGACAAGCGGCGTCGGACAAACGTACCACACTCATGTAATGGTTGTCAACAATCAAAATTTTCAAAAAATCATTACGACCAGAATTCTTAATGAATTAAGCCATACATCCTGGATGTGTTAGAGGTATGTACGCAGTTAAACATCTTGGAGTATCATTGCATTTGAAAATTTTGATTGTTGACAACCATTTCATAGCTCCATTATGACTTTTTTTGAGGGCTTTGCAGACCCATACATCCAATTTAGAAATGTTGCCAAAGAAATTGAACATCAAGTTTAATTTTTAATTTTATCTTCAACAGTTCTCGAGATATTGTCAAAATTGCTAAAACCTGATTTGGTGGTTTTTAATTTTTTTCTCAGTAACTACTTAATCAATCTTCAAAAATTTTACACGAAATGATAGCTCTACCATTCCTATAAATCCTCTTAAAACCATTTTTCTGTCTGTATTACAGCTTTTAAGAAATTTCCATTTTTCTGACTTTAAAAAAGTACCTGTTCCATTTTTTTTGCAAGGAGGTGTACTAGCAATGATTTTCAATGATAAAACTGATCTCAATTTTAAGTATTGTGATCATGGGGGTCATGCAGTCCTAACATGGGGATGCTAGTTGTGCACTGGACATCCAAGTCACGATGGAAAACACAAGGAAGACACAGTATTATTGGGTTTTTGGCCTTTTAATCAGTTTGTCTAGGGGTCAATGTTACTTTCCGGCACTCCACGTCACGGTACCACCAAGTACTCTTAACTCAAGACCGACCCGCTGGCCAGGACGACGGTCCTGGGCAGCGAGGCCGATCATAAACTATTTCACATGCCATAAGTTAACCTATGGCTACCGCATGTTCACTTCAACTAAGTTTCATCGGATGAAACAGTGGGCAGAGAGAGCCAGTGTTGGATATTGTGTCCAGCTGGTCTACTAACTACTGACTGGGCACTGGCTCCTCAACCTTTTTTATATCTTTCCCTTGGTGGTCGCAGATCGCAGGTCAATCGTGATTGGCCCTTGACCGTTGGCCATTCAATAGTGGGGACATCTGGTGCCGAGTGTGGCAGTGACCTATGGTCACAGTATTATTGCGCGAATACTTATTGCGAGAAATTCTGGACACAAATACAACAACAGTACAAAAAATAGATGTGCAGAGTACACAAAACCGGTGCAGCACTGCACATGACAAAAGATAAAAAGGAATTTGTTTCGATGCTTGAAACATCTTGGGCCGAGAAGAAAAGAATGCAAGGTTTTGGCTTTCAAATTATGTATCTGTTGTTTCAAGGTTGCGCAGTTGAAAAACAACGACCAGGTACAAGAAATGTACTACACACTTTTTCGACTAATTAACGCGGGAAATGCTCTATTTAGGCATCGATTTTGTTGATTGTTTTCTTGCATCTTGCGACAATTACTAAGTTTACATGAACGCATTTTTCTGGAAAATGACGTCATCATTTCTCAAGTGGAAAAGTAAAAAATGGAGTATTCTCTCTAGTTTCCACTTTTCCACTTGATAAATAATGACGTCATTTTCCAGAAAAGCGTGTTCATGTAAACTTAGTAAGTGTAACAGCATTATTATTCGCTTCATGTGTTTTACTAATTTTCCTTGTCAGTTATGTATTGTCACACGAAGAATTTGATGGAAATGTGGATAAATGTTTAGCATAATCTTTGATTCAATTCACATTTGTTGCGAGAAAAGTTAGTCTTGTTGGTTCGTACATTTACACAAGTGTGCATTATTATTTAATTGTGGCAAGTTTATTGGTTACGAAGTTTGGTTACAAGTTGATGAAACTGTATATTGAATTTCAAGTAAGGGGATTGAGTGTTGATTTAATTTCATTGGAAAAGGATAGAATGGAATTCAGAAGTAATGTTGAACAAATTCACCTGCTTAATGTTTTGTGTAATTTCTTCGAATTGTTGGTGGGACGTCATTGTTAGCTTGTGAATGTTTTTTGTCTGCATTTTCAATCGATCTTAAAGAGATTGCTTAAAACAACTTGAAGATTTTAAACATTGTTTGGGATTGGTCATTGGATCGTTTATGGATTGTGGGGTAAGGCCGATGCTACAATTTGAGTACGTAACGCAGTGGGCCATGTGCTAAAATTGCTTAACTAATCAGATTTTAATAATCAGGTCCAATGCTGCATTAACTTTTTTGTGTTCTGATGGAAAATAAGTGATGTGTTATGAAATTATTTAATTATTATTATTATTATTACAATTGATGATGATTACAGAAAAGCAGATATTTTGTGTATAATTTTAAAACAATAGATTTCATAAAGTTACGATTTTTTAACAATACAAGTATATTCTAATACATTGAATAGAAAGATAATCTAATTTATATTTATTTTTTTCTTGTTTTTAAAGTGTACGGCAAAGCTGGACATCTTTTCTAAATTTTCTAAACTTGATAAAACAGATATTCCAAGAAAAAAGCCAGTGATAGATCCGAAGTCGCAAATTAATTTAATTAATTCAATCATTAATTCCTGTTTAAAAATTTCTTGGATGTTGCTTTCGAATTCTACTTTTATTGCCATTACATTCAACATATCAATTGTTTGGTAATATTCAGTGATTGGTATGAGAATAGTATATTTGCATGGAGGTGTACAATTGCAGTCACGGATTGCATCAGTATTTGCGTAAACGGATAGATACGAAGTTCTTGCTGATTTAGCTTCAGCGATTGTATTGCAGGGTAGCACATCGGTAGCATTCATAAATGGTAAGCTTGAGGTTTTATCATAAGAGAAAAAGATAAATCGGTTTACATACGCAAGTGGCGACTCAGACCATACACATCTTAAATCTGACAAAAGTGAATCTGACATATGAAATCTGACTAGATGAAACTGACATACTAAATCCAACAACGCACAACTGACATACTAAAGCTGACAAAACAAAACTGACATATCAAAACCAACAAAATGAAACAGGGGTACTAACTCTTGACAAAACGAAACCAATATATTAGTCTATATGAACTGAAACTGACATTCCGATCTCGGCATACAACTGACCCCTTATAGCACTACCGACCCCAGCATACCAACCATATAGGTACTACCGGCCCTGGCATTCCACCGACCTTGGCGTATTGACTCACAAGGGCAACACATATACAAGCTATTTCAGATTTCAATAAAAATTAAACCATTAACTTATCAAATGTTATTAAACAACATGCTAAAACATTTTGTTTCTACGAGAAGCCAAAAATCATGAAATGTATTAAAAGTTGGCACAGTGTATTTTCATACAAAAATTAGAAAAATAAAAATAATTAACATTAACTTAGGATAACACACCTGCAGCTGATATTCTGAGCCGCTATTTTGATGTCAAAACAGTTTTCTTTACACATTTTGAATGTGTCAATTGGTATACAAGGATTCGTTGGTGTGTTCAATCTGAGCATCTTAATTATTTAAAAGATAAAGTATTATTTATTTACTTACTAATTAATCTAAATAAATCGAAACACGAATTTTTGTATGCAGAAATAGTGTAGTGTACATCCTCTTGTAGTAAATGTGCCTTAATTATGTAACTAACAGTCAATTACCGTTTGTCGTATTAATTTCATATTCATCCAAGAGTTATGTGGTTGAATGTCGTATGTTTTAAAATCAATTCGATCTTCAGTATCCATTAAGAAAGTCTAGATGATGTTTTGCGAGATACAAAACATACGAATAAGAATTAACTTATAATTAATTGCCTACTTGTATATTACCTTTGAAAGTGAATTACATTTTATACCTCTAGAAGCAAAAAATACTAAAAGTAGTGCTGTTGTTGGGTTATATTCCATGATATCTGTCAATATAAAATGCAATTAATTATAAAATTATAAATTCTGTATTGACTTTCACGAATATTGGTTTATTATTAAAAATACTATACGGTACTTTAGTTCTGTGTAGGTGCAAGACCGTAACTTACCGTACATTGTGAACACAAAAAAAATTGAACCAGGATGCATTTTCCTGTTCTATTGTATAGCATCTTTGTCTTACCAGATTCCACTTTAATACATCTTCCGAACGGTGTATCTACGGATGATATATTTCCCAACCGAGGCTTTATAACAGCATTTAGATCTCCATATTTTCTTCCAAGGTCCTGAAAATTGTCATTGATTTAGTGAATAGAATTTAATGTATAGAAAGCAATAATAAAATTCGTACCATTCCCATTACGAAATTTTTAATATCATCAGATTTTTTCCATAATAATGTAGTATTATTATTAAATTCATGAAATAAATCAAGTATATCAATGTCTTCCGGACAACGCACATTTTCTTTTCGAATAACTTTTTCTTTTTCCTTTTGCGACATTTCTTTCATTTTCTTTTGCATCATTTTTTCTTTTAGTTTTTGTATTTTTACTTTAGTACTGTAGAATTTTGCGCTATCACTGCATACAGTAAAAGTGGGAATTTGAATAAATTCGTCTTGTACCACGTCCATACTAACGAATGTAGGATACGTCAAGTAAATCATAGTTTGACAGTACATTAAGTAGCAGCTGGTAACTAAACAAATACCTATTGTCACCTAAAACAACAATCGTTAAGAGGGAAAGTCTTAAAGAACTGAAATCCTATTGTCACCTGTTTAATTTTTACGAAAATCTTAAAAAATGGATCATTAAGAATGTGTATTTTCTTAATTAGTTTTTGACTAATCTTTATCTTAGAACTCTGCTTTTGAGTCTCGCGAACAATGTGATTCTTATAAACACTTGTTTTGTTTCGATGGAATGAAAGGTTTATAAAGTTGTAGATGATTGAGTGGGTGAGTGTGAGGCATGAAATTCCAGTATAGAAACTCAAATATCCTCCAATATCACACAACAGTGCTATGAAATCGTAGTAATAGTATTCTTTCAATGTACGTATCAAATTGCTGAAGGAGTAGAACGTTGATGATTTTTCTTCATATTTGTCGAAGAAGTAATGAGAAGTAACCACAGTTTTTTGGCATTCCCTTGGACAGCCGCACATATATTGGGGATTAATTGTCCATCTGAGACTTCCTAATTGTCGGGTGTAATCACACGTCAATTCATTTGTGATGCAGTCGTCTTTGTTTTCTTTGGGCAAAAAAGGAAACCTGTAAACGCAGTTATAGTTGGTCAGTGCGATGATTCAGGACGAAACTTACTGGCATGTAAGATTTAATTTAGCAATCCATTTCAAGAAACATGTGTTGTGACATTGTTCTGTGACAGACAATGGAACGCAGGGAGTCTTCTTTCTATTTAAAAATGAGTACTAACAAAAAGATTATTTTTGTATGCCTAAAAAAAATAATTAAGACGTACTCTTTTAGAAGTGAAAGCAAAGTTATTTTGTTTAAATAAATGTGCTAGATGTAAGCTCAATGGTATTACAAATGATAAATTGGCTTGTTTGTCTTGCATGACTACCTATTTACAAAAGAAATTATTTAAATTGTGTGTATGGCACTAATTTTTTTTACCTACTCCAAGAATGAAACGGTTTTTAGTGTAGTTCTGCTTAGTCTCAATCTGAATTTTAACTCGAGCTTCTGGTCCAATTGGTAATTTATTGACTATATAATCATATTCATATACTGTACAGTTATTGGTAATCCGTAACTTACAAATACAGAAGTTTTCTGCTTTTTCGTTTGGTAATACGGTATAATAACGGTCTGCAATACCAAGTACCTAGTGGAGTGGGTTTCGTGGGGCTCAGTAGGTCTTCTGTCTACATCGGACACCCGTGAGAGGATTCCTCATAGACTGAACAGTTTTGCCGCAGATTAAGAAGTGTATTTCTTAATCTGTGGTTTTACCCGCGATTTTATGCTGCGGCGCATGGCTGAAACAATACCTATACGCACAGTATAACGAACTTTGTAGGACCACTACAATGCACTCTGTGTGTTTCTGTCTCAGCTGCAGTTCTTGAAAGGTACATACACGTGACTTTCAAGAAGTCTCAGAAAAATATCGATTTTAAAGTTGATTTTTAATCGATATTTAGTCGATTTGCCCGAAATACAGTAATGGGACGGCGCTCTGATTTCTAAGTTAAGCTCAACAACAGGAAAGACAGGAAGAAGAGATAATTGTGTGAGTCTAATTTAGTCTAAGTTGAGGATTTCACATCAGTTATTTCGATATAAATGAAATTTTTGTTTTGCAATCATCGTTTTTTTCCATTTAATTTTATGCAATTTGTGAGCATTCGGAAATATGACACACTGAATTTTAATTAATATTGGACTAGGCAGGCCCAAATCTATAGTAATTACACTGCTGTAGTACATGGGATCCTATAGGTTTGGCATTCACTTTGGTGAAGGTCACACAGGTCGTATACACTTTGGATGAGTTGGATGAAGAAGCAAACGCTCGAGCGGGTGGGTTTACTTTGGTTCTGTTGCGCCAACACGTAATTAGCTCAATTATGTAAACTCACACAATTTTCAGTCAAATGATAATATATCACCGACAAGTGAGAAGTACCAATTCCGTATTCTAAAATGTTAGGCCCCAAATCTGATAGTTCACTGCTGATGAATGTTAAACAACCCTAAAGTTGGCATTCTAGCTAAAAACGCTCATATTATAGGATTGTTGACGAGCACCTTGAGGTGTGCCTGGTTGCAGGTCCGGTGTTCAAGTGTCTGTCAAAACCCACTAGATCAAAGAAATCACCTCCTATCAGGTGACAGAATGGTCTAAACCATGCAAAAGTTAATTATAACTAAGGGGAAGGTGATTACTCATCACAGTGAGCGGGTCCTTAAGGTGCTAAACACCTCGACCTCACAGTGTTGAAATTTAAATTTTTATAAATTTTTACCATTTTTAAATTTTGGCCACACGGATCATGATAAATTAAATGCAATATTATTAGCTTATATTTTCTGCTCATCCATCTAGGTTACGTTACCTACCATTAGTAACTTTAGTTACGGTTGCATAAATGGTGAACATTTCTTTCGTTGAAAATAGATTGCTTTTCTTCTGGCTTCCCTGCAATTATAAAAGAAAAAAATGAACTAGCCATCAAAATTTACGAGCTGATTGGAAGAGTTTGTACAATAAGCTTAATACATACTCGAATAAAAATGATGCTCTTTATCATTTTTGTAAAGTTGCCTCTTTCCATTATGGTTCGTAGTGGAGTTACGTTATCTTGCGCAAATACAAATGTTTGCCGACATTCTAAAAAACATAAATAAAGTTTAATTTGCTGTCGTATGAATATGAGCCAATAATTTATTTTTCTAGATGTATGCGTATGTACGTCTGTATTTTTCTATGCTCCATGACAGGTTTTTCTGAACGGCGATAATGTCATCAGTAAAAGCTGAAGAGATGTATATTGCTGGAAAATGATCAATAGTTTCTTCTGTTATTTCAGTTTGAACTTTGTAGGGTTTATCAAAGTAGCGGTTAATTACGGAGCCACATTGATAGATGCATATACTTAATGCAACTATGATAGTTATAATCCAGCGGAAGCTATATACATTTAAATTTCCACTTAATGCAATATTTAGCATTGGAATTAAAGTTTGTTCATTTTGGATCTCGTACAAACGAATATATTCGTTTGTTAATTTTCGAATTTTTCGGGCATTTTTACGGTTTATTTGTTTCGTCATTATTTATCCTCAACTGTGTAAAAAAAAAATTTTTAAATAATATAAAAAACATTATCGCATTGTTTGTTTTGTAAGCTACTTAGGGTTTTGTTGTTGTGCGAGTGCTAAATTTCGTCGGCGGCTTTTTTTCAAGATTTTTTAGCTGGCTGTGTAGGTACCACAACTCGTTGAAATAAGTACCTAATAGCGGATAAAATTTAGTTTTAAAAAATGACTTGAGATTTTTTTTAAACGTATAATTTTATCTTACTCTCATCCACGCATTTCACGCATTGATATTTGATTATGTTTGGGACTCATGGACTCGTGCCTGTACCACTGAGTACTCGTGGAAATTTATCAGATATTAATTTTAAGTTTTTGTTTTTGGAGTTGAGTGTATGAATTATATCGATAAATATGCTAATTTAATCAATAAGTGTCTAATTTAAATTCAATGTTTACTACTTTGATGTAGTAAACATTTCCGAAGTAGTAAACATTTCCGAAAAAAATTTAAAATATGAAGGGCGTGCACAATATTGCGGAAAGAAAAAACATTGGTGAATCGTTATCTGCTTTCGTGTTCAACTGTTGACAATTTTATTCGAATTTGGACAAAAAAGTTTCTAAATGTGCATGGATTTTATTTAAATTTAATATGTTGCCGTATAAAAACATTACATTGTAGCTGCAAGCAAAAAAGTGTGTTTTAAATTTTACTATTGATTCAATGGTTTAAAATTTAAAACACAAACACAAAACACGACTTATTGAATGCCGCTACTTTTTTTGAAGTGGAAATAAATTGATTGAATAGAAGCAGGATAGCTTTGTTTTTAAAATAACAATTTTAAAAATTGTTATTTTTGCTTTATATACGAATTATTTTTTCTAAACTGTGTCTTAGAATTGTAAAAGAACATTGATGGACATAAGTAAAGATAAGGCCGAGGCTATTTGCATATAAGTGTGTGCAAATAGCCACTTCGTAAAGGGAAACTTCAATGGTAGGACCATACAATCAAAACTGCCCAACATCAAAACACTGGCCCAACGTCAAAATACTGCCCAACTCTACAGATGTATATTGCACCGAGATTTGTGTAATTCTGTACAGTATTACATTTTAAATTTACACAAAAGTAACAGTTACGTCAAACTCTTTTGCAGAATCATACATTGTTGATTATTTTTACCTTTAATTGTACTTTAGTGAAGTTCTTTTTGGTTATTAATATCTGTTAAAGTAAAAAATTGTTTAGTTCGAGTATTTCATGTCATTTTACGTAAAATTAATTCTCTTACGTTTCACCAGGGTCATCATTCATCAAATTTCCATTTCTTATGCACAAAACACTCCCATAGCACTTGTTATCAATTTCTGCACGATCCATGAAACTAAAGTCATGGAAAAAAAGTTGAGGGACTTTTCTTCATGGGGCAAAAGAATGAGTATAAGCTTAAAAATAAGATTTTTATTTTGACAGAAATATACTTCTATTAACCAAGCACATTGGAGGCCAGCAGGATGATATCCACGATAGTTAGCATTTTGACATTGTTTTTGAGTTGTAATGTTTTCGCTGTAAAAAGGGTCTAAAATATTCAATAGTGTGAAATATAAATGTTGTGGTGACCCAAATGGTCCACTCAGGAATTTATCCAGTCATTATTTATAATGAGAACTCTAATTTATATGTAAATATATTTAGTCCTAAGTTAGGCCTAAATTGTAAAGTGTAAATAATTAAGTGTAGAATTATTATGGTTATTATTAGAAAATAAGTGTTTTTATAAAGTGTGATCATTACTGAGATTATCTGTTGGTTTTTGGTAATGATTTGGCTCTATTTGGAATCACTTGTGAATAATTCACAATCACTTGTGAATAATTCACAATATTATTTGGTGTTGTTTCTTGCACTAATTGAGGGGCGATGCAATAGGATGTTTCCAGCTCCCTGTGGGGGAGGCTGAGTGCTTTGGCTCTGATGAACCATGGGGCTCAGCAGATGTTTCATTGTTGGAATCAATTAGTGTACTGGGCATCCTACTGTGCAAGGAAATGACATCACTGAGCATCCTGCTTTGTTTGCACTGAGAGAGTCAGTCTAAGTCTAATATTCAACACATAAACATCTCACAAGATCACCCTTATTTGAAATACAATTTGGTTGACGGAGATCTACATTGAATCACTTTGGACTGTTTGCTGGCCTTGTTCCACTACAAGGATAGCGTTTTGCTGGCCTCACTGCCGTGAGGATAGCCATCTTTTGCGAGTAATACTCCGTGCTTGCTCTGTTTCAGACAGAGAGAGCGCTTATCGCGACTATTGCGTCGCTCGTTTGTTGTCGAACGTATTTGGACCGATACATTATATGGGCCGCCTTCATTGCACGGAGCTCAGGTTCTGTTAAGAACCCATATTGAAGTCACACTAACTCCTGACTTACATCAGGTGCGAGGGCCGCAAGTTTGTGGAGCCATCGCTTTTAGTTCGCTTTTCAGCGAACTTACCGCTAAATCCCCTAGACAACTAGCCACGGTTGTAAGTCTGCCTAGCAGCAGCCACCTGCGCCAATTCAACCCGGCGCCTATTTGGAAGATCCCAAACCAGATGCAGCAATGTGGATGGGATTAGTTGGATGGGATTATACGAATCACGTGCATTGTCGAATCGGTCTTGCTTTTTCTCTCGCGTTTTTTCTGCTGCACGTTTTGTTGATATCGTATGTAAATTTAGGCATAAAAAATTTTTTAAAAATTTTTGTATATTATTTTTAGGGGTTTTGAAACATGCTTGATCCAATGGACCAATAAAATCTGTGATGTCATAAACCGTTTAATAAATCAAGTATATTATTAGTTTATTACGAATTTAAAAATAGTTGTAATTGATATCAAAGTAATTAATATGTATAAATGAAAGACTGAAGGCACACATGATTCATTGCAGTAATCTCTTACAGTGATTACTGTTTGGGTTTGTTGTTGTCCACAAAAAGTTTGGAAAAGTTACAAATTAAAAATATTCTTTCTTGCATTTTATTATTTCTTGTTTCGATAGCAGGTATTAATTTATTAATCATTCTATTTTTTCATTACTTTTTTTACTTTACCGCTAACTATTTTATGTACAGGGGGTGTGTATTATTTTCGCTAGATTATTTTTTATTACTAGTGTTTACTGATTTCGAGGTGTACATCGATATAATGTATCTAGTTGTGGTTAAGAAAAAAAGGATTATCAAATTGTTTATCATTTTTTCGCCATCTTTTGCCATTTACTGGTTATTTAACCTGGCTGGTCTTTTATTGCGATCCAAGAACGATATTTTGATTTCTCGCAGTTGCATCTGTCAATCAGAAAACATAGATATACGAAATGCATTTTTTAAAAACGGTTCTCATTCTAATAATTTCAACTGTCCAATGACAATACGTACTATGGGTGAGTTATAAACATTGTTTTAGATAATTTGCACAGATTCAACTCAACCCGATTGCTTTCGTAGGTCGGTTAGGGAACAACATGTGCCAATATGCCACGCTTTTGGCACTTGCTCGATTAAATGGATACGTGCCGTACCAACAGGAGTTGATGAAAAACGAATTAAAGAAATATTTCAATCAGTCGATGCGTGTGGTTAGCAATGAAGTGCACAAAAAAATTAATTGGAATTGGGAACTTCTTCACGATTGGATGAGTGCTGAATATTCTATATTTCATTGCAACTTCACTCTAGTTCATGGGTTTCCGTGCTCGTGGACATTTTATCATCACATAAGAGATGACATTAAGAGGGAGTTTCAGTTTCATCGAGAGATCATACGGGACGTTGAAAAACACTTGGGATCTTTAAGTAAATCGGCTAAAACTACTTTTATTGGTGTTCATGTGCGACGTGAAGATTATGTGACCTTGATGAAAGATACTTACGAAGGTGTATTAGCTAATTCGGAGTTTTTTACTCAAGCAATGAATTATTATCGAGGTAAATTTAAGGATTGTTTGTTTATTGTGTGCAGCGATGATTTGAATTGGTGCAAGAAGAATATCGATAATAGTTTAGGCGATGTGCATTTTTGTTGGGGTGGTAATACCAGCTCGCCTGGGCGAGATATGGCACTGCTTACACAGTGCAATCACAGTATAATCACTGTGGGTACTTTTAGCTTTTGGTCGGCTTATTTAACTGGTGGGGAGGTGGTTTATTTGAATAATTACGTAAGTAATACATCGGTTTTTCGTGAAAGATTTCTTTTCAATGCAACTTATCTACCAGAATGGATTCCTATTGAAGCTGATCTAAACTTCAGCCAAACAAAACAAAAATATTAACTTTTGGCAAGAATATGTGGTCTTTTTAGTATGCCAACAGCCTTGATGGATTCAACCAGTCAATCAAAGAAACATCAAAGAAAGAGAAAGATTGAAACATGAATTTAAAATATACTTTTTTTAAAAAAAAATTACAAAACATCTATTATCAATAATTTTTTATTAATTGTATTTGCGTACTTAAGTATATTATTACGGATTTAAAAATATGTGAAATTGATATTGAAGTAATTTATATTGTATGTCTAGAAAACACATTGATTTATTACAGTAATTAAAATATCTTAATGTTCGGTTGTTTTGTCGACAAATTTGTAATACAAACTAAAAATTAAAAGTTTTCAGGCTATTTTTTTTTTTGTTTGATTCAATATCAGGTATTGATTTATAAATTACTTTATATTACTTTTTTAACGCATATATTATTTTACTTACTTTCCAGAGTAAAGGTGTACTTTTTTCACAAGTTTATTGATTGCTAATAAACTATGATTAAAAACAAAATAATTATCAAATCATTTTTCATACTTTTGCAATTTATTGCGGTTCTTTACGTGATATTTCATCTGATGGTCGGTCTCACACCGAAAAACAACACTTCAATTTCACGCAGTTGCACTTGTCAATCAGAAAACAAAACCTTACAAAATGCATTTTTAAAAGACGGTTCTAAGACAGACTATTTTAACTGTCCAATGACAATAGCTACTATTGGTGAGTTTAAAACTTTAATTGCTCTCACATAATTTGATACAAATTCAGCTTTGGTAGGTCGGTTAGGGAACAACATGGGCCAATATGCCACGCTTTTAGCTCTAGCTCGAATAAATGGATTCGCGCCGTATCAACAGGAGGTGTTGAAGGAGCAATTGAGTAAATATTTCAATCCATCGATGCCTGTGATCACCAAAGAAGTGTACAAACAAGTCAATTGGTCTATACTTCCTCTTCACAACTGGATGAGTCATGAATACTTTCAATTAGACTGCAATTTTACTTTAATGTATGGCTATCCGAACTCGTGGACATTTTTTCATCACATTCGAGATGAAATTAAAAGAGAGTTTCAATTTAGGAGTGAGATCATACGCGCAGCTCAAGAGCAATTGGGGTCATTAAAAAAATCAGATAATACTACTTTTATTGGTGTACATGTGCGACGTACTGATTATGTGGTTTTGATGTACTATTTATACAACGGTGTGTTGGCTAATTCGGAGTTTTTTACACAAGCCATGAATTATTTTCGAAGAAAATTTAAGAATTGTTTGTTTATCGTATGCAGCGATGATTTGAAGTGGTGTAAGAAGAATATCGATAATAGTTTAGGCGATGTGCATTTTTGTTGGAATGGTAATTCGACAACTCCTGGACGAGATATGGCATTGCTCACTCAGTGCAACCACAGTATAATCACTGTAGGTACTTTTGGCTTTTGGTCGGCTTATTTAACTGGGGGAGAGGTGGTTTATTTGAATAATTACTTACGAAATTCATCAATTTTGCGTAAAAATTTTTATTTTAATGCAACATATCGCTCAGAATGGATTCCTATTGACGCTGATGTAAACTGCACTATGTAGCTGCATTCAATAGTCAATAACACATGCTTATTGTAAATGAACAAACTTTAATTACATTTTATTTCGACTTTAATTTACCCTTCAAATGTATTTTATTGGATTTAAATTTTATACAAAGGTGACATCAAAACCACTGTAACTCAAACTTTGAATCAAATAATCACTAACTATCGCCACCCCTGCAAACCGCCTTATGTTTATGCTCATAACATCGTATCTTAATTTTCATAATTAAAAATTGTTTTTTAATGCAAATAAAATTTGAATTTTATTTCAAATTTTTGTGTATTTTTTTACATTCCAAATTTACGCAAATTTAACAGACACATCAAAACCTCTTGCTGAGTCGTACATTGAGGTGAGGACAAGGAGCATCTGATTACTTTTGCCTCTGATTGCATTGTGATTAAGTTCATCAGCGCAATGACTAACGAAATAAAAAATTAATTCAGTTTCGTCTGATTTCAATATCATTAAATAATACTTACATTTGACCTGGATCATCACCCAATAAATTTCCATTTCTGATGCGCAGCGCACTCCAATAACACTTATTCTCTGCTCCTGCACGAGCCATGAGATTAAAATCATGGAAAGATAGAGTAGGGACTTTGCCACGAGGAGCCTGGTAAAAAACGAAAGTAAAATTTTAGAAGTATTAATATAATAGTAATAAAAGTTGAGTCGAGTGATCAGAATAATAAAAAATAATACTTCAATCAGCCAAGCACATCGCAGATCAGCAGGATGATTATTGGGATAGTTAGGACTTTGAAATCGTGTTGGAGTTGTAATTTTTCCACCGCAAGGAGGTGCTGAAAGTAAAATTTAGGGTTAATTTATATGTTAAAGAGCAAAAATAATGAGTAAGAAATAAGTTCTATCATACCAACGTATACTCTGTTTTGACAGTTTGGACCAGAAAATCCAGGAGGACATTCACATCTACATCCTTTTTTGGTATTCCATGTGGCGTATCCACCATTTTGGCAAGTAGGGGGATTCTGGCACTTATCTGATAATACATGCAAAAAGAAAATAATTTGAAGAAATTTTTGAGTGATTAAACTAGGCACCTGAGCAGTTGTACATTCTATTAACCAATTTAAAATCTAAATACGTAATTTTTTGTGCATTGCCCATCAATGGAAATGCCATTGGGTCTTTTGGAACGAGAGTAAGTTTACCATTACTGGAAAAAGCCTAAAAATATATTATAAATTAATTTTAATTAATTCTGTCAGTTTATATTTAATTCAATTAACTTACATCTGGTGTGTACTGCATGAGAGATGAATATTCATATGGTACATCATAATTCATTACATCATCATTGGCGGTTTCAAAATAAATTTTGTTGTCACCCATGTTGGTTGTGTAAACATTTAAGTGTGAGTTACGATCCAAACGATCTTGTTCATGCCATAAACCAATGGCATGGCCTAATTCATGGGCTACAGTTGGCACCTGTAAATGGTATACTGTATTTTCCTCATAAGAAAAACCACCTGTAAATGTTTTTTTTTTTTTACATTTCTTATAGTTCTTGGTGCACTCGTTCATGGCATAACGTTCCAGACAAGACCTTCTGTCTTAAATTTGAGTCATAGCCATGTTTAAATGATATATGCCCAACACAACAGATACACTATAGGTATCAATTCGCACTCACTTTCGCTGTTCATTCATCCTGTTAGTTGAATTTTTTCTACTTACTGATGTTGAACAACCGGGTTGATCAAGTGACACAGTCTGATCGGTAGTATGCTCATCATAGATACCAACCCAAGAATTGCATCTAGAATAAGAATATAAAATAATAAAATAAGTAGTAGACTCATTGCGTAAAATTTAGCTTATACCCAGTTCCGGTATGCTTTAACACCAAATGAGGTTGATTACGAATAGTTGGTGAATTGACAAAATTAACACATGTACCATCCATCCATAATTGCATTGCTTGACTGATTGCACTCTTGCTTTCTTGACTGTTTACTAAAATCATTTTAAACTTGAATAAACTTGAAGAAATGAAGTGCGAACGAAAGAATGCAAATTGTTTTAAAACTTACGAGATCTGTCTATTTTGTAAGGAATTTTTCCTTGAGGCCATCTGGAATTCAGGTCTTTGCGAGCCGTGCGTTCAGATATTAAATTTTCTTTATTATTTCCGTGAAAGATGATATCTTCTTCCCAGATATGAAAACCATCTTCATCAACTTTGCTATTTTTTTCCAGAATTGCCCATAGCTTAAATAACGAGAAAATAAATAAATATTAGTATTAATTGAAGTTTTTATTTAGCACTGTGGCTATTTTCGCCCAATCTTGGGCGGATTTAGCACTGTGGCTATTTTCGCTCAATCTTGGGCGGATTTAGCACTGCGACTACCGGTAGAAAAGCACCGGATCCAAAAATCACTGGATTCCGGATACCGAATTTCACCGAATTTTGAATTTATTTAAATTCCGAATACCGGTCGAATACCGGATTATTTCATCTGAAAATCCCGAACACCGGATTTACACCGGATCTCAAAACCAAATTTAAAAAATTTAAAAAATTTAAAAAATATAAAATAATAAAATTATTATTATAAGACACTTTATTTATAATATTATTATTTGTATACAACTAAATTTCGACCATATACCGAATTTTGCCTAAATTTTGTTTTTTGAAAAAAAAAACTTCTAAAAAACAAAAATTAGGCAAAATTCGGTATTCGGTCGAAATTTTGAACAATTCCGAATAATTTCGAACCGGATATTTCGAACCGGATAATCGGAACCAGATATTCGGAATCAGAACATTGAAATTTCCAAATATCCGAATACCGAATATTTTCATTTTCAGTCGGATCACCGGACACCGAAGCCGAATCCGGATATCCAGTGCATCCCTAACTGCGACTATTTTCGCCCAATCTTGGGCTGATTTTCGCAGCCATAAATTATAAAGTACTTACAGGTAATTTAAGGTTTTCGGTTTGTGACTAAATTTAAAAAATGTAAGATATTAAAATGGTATGACATTTAAAAAAATATGAATTACTTACTTCCGCTTGGTGTATGAAGGCGACTAGAAAAACAATAAAATAGATGGAACTCATCGTGAATGTGTGGAAAGTGTACTCGAACTTCTGCTCTTTTATAACAAAATTTCCACGAATAGTCATTATTAGTTACAATGGATTAATTTGCGATACTGAATGCAAAATTAAATTATGTTTACATGTCTGAATGTAAAATTATTAATTCAAGGTGTAAACCCTATTGACGTACATATGCGTGTCAATAATAATTAATCATATTGAACTACAAAGTGTAAATAATGTTTGCCGCAATTTATTTCTGTTTGATTTTTCTCTTGTAAAAAAGTTCATTTGACTCCTCTAAAATGTTTGACCTAAAAACGAATTTAATAAACTAAACCTTAATACAAACCGAGTTGTTTTTATTACAATACCTTTACGTAACACAGAAAATGACTGCATATACCAAGTGTTACAACAATTCTTTGTTTCTAGAGACAGTTTATCTGAAACAATAATTTTAATTAATACGAGAATAAAAATGTAGGTTTAAAGTTTAACCAACTCATCTGACTCTAAATAGACTTTTCTGCATGAAGAATGTGTGAATCATGAGTTTGCAGGGATGAGGAAAAGAAGAGGGTTATAGAGGGTTCAAATTATCTATCCTTATGATTAAAACTCCATCTGCTGATGAATAACTTCGATTTATTACTTTGTTATACCGCATTCTTTCTAAAATCCTCGTAAAGTAACAACAAATTAAAAGACTTGCTTTGGACTTGCTTTTTCTGAAAAAACATTACTAAAATTTAATGTAACACCTCAGCCACCATTTCTTAGACGTAAAACTTTAATTACCAGCAACCAGGATTTCTTTTAGGACTAAATATAGCTATAACAAATAATGAACAAAGAAGTTTTATTATAATAAAATCAATAATTGCTTCAAAACAATAAAACAAAATAATTTAACGAGCATCGAATTTATAACATATTGCTATCCACAGATAGCAAATCATCATTCCCATCATTACTTTGTTGACTTCCACATCGATAGAAGCCATGTACAGAGTATTTTGGTTATTTTATGCGCTAATTGCGACCAATGTTCTTTTGCAAGTAAATATTTCATTAGAAATAATAAGAGTAATATATATGTATTGATCAAATGGTATTGATCAAAAACTAATTAATTAATTGACAGGTCGAAGGAGATGACCCGCCACCGGAAAACGACAATTTTGGTAACTATGGTGTAATCTTTCTGAGGTTAAAACTCAGAATAGTTGAACATTTCTAATTGGTTGTCAGTTATCAAATATGCAGATATTGTTGTTATTGTTTTGTAAATATTTTGGAAAACGGCAAATCTGTGGTTAAAACTAAAACCATTTTTTGCTTTTTTTCTTTGTTTATTAATATTTTCTCAAGTGTTTAAATCACACAAGGCACATAACAATCGTAGCATGGAGTTTTTTCATGATTACTCCATTTGAATCGGTATGCTGGGCTATCAAACTGTGTTGCGGCTGTAAAGTACACCAGTGCAGTGCAGTTTGCTGGCATACAAGGTACCGGTATGTGCCTATGTGTCATAACTACCCAAGAATGGGTCAACTAAATAGTACCACTCAATTGTGAGTGGTATAATGGTTAAGTAGCGTGTAAAATTAACGGCGTGATGAAGTTTTGCCAGGTGCCAATGGAAGTCCAACAGGAAACCAGGGTGCTGCTCCTGGCGCTGCTCTAGCTGGCGCTGCTGCTGCTGGTGGGCAAACAAAAGTATATAACATATACTGTATTAATATGCAACTTTAATTTATTTTATGGTTTGGTTTAGGGCGGTCAATTAACTGGAGCAGGCATGAAAAAATCGGTAACTAAGTAGCTCTAGTTGCTGGAGACACACTAGGCGCGAATCGCGTCAATTTGCGATTTTGAATGACCCTAATGACCCCTCCTGATTGGCTGCGATTCGCAATCAAAAAGTACAGGCAGCATGTACTTTTGCTTGGCAAAAGGCGATTTCAACCGGAAATAAGCGGATTAAAAATCGTAAAGCGACGCGATTTGCGTGATTCGCCCAGTGGATCTCCAGCATTATTATAAAGTTTGTTATTATAAATTTGTTTTTAAAAAAAATTATACATTTTAAGGCTGATGTAAGCAAGATTCCAGGTGCTGGAGTGGCAGAGCAACAATTAGATTCAAGTACATACAATGCTTAGGCAATTAACATTAACAGCAGATTACAAACATTAAAAGCAGATTCTAATTTTCAAGAACACAAAAAAGATTTTTTGATTAGACGCAGCAATGCATGATAAATGGCTTAAAAAAATTCTACTCGCCAGCCATCATAAGATATTTTCCAATTTAGATGATTCTCTGCATTTAATGATTTCAGAAGCCGATTGTATAATAAACAATTTTGTATTTTTGTATTTAATAAATAATTATTGATTTGTTAGTGAATCCAGCTCTGCCTGGAATGGGAAGAAGTTTTGAAGGCGGTCATACAGCAACTAAACAGAGTTCTGATTCCGAGTCCAGCGATACAGAAGAATATATTAAACATCGACATGACCGTAGGAATAAAAAAGATTCCCGCAAACCAATATCGGGTTCTTTTTCTGGCTCATTTTCTGGCTCGAGCGAAGAAGCTCTTGTACCACAACACTATGAACCGGTTTCATACAAAGTGCATCCAGTGCATCGCGAAGAATACAGACCTCAGCACGACGAATACAGACCTCAGCACGACGAACACAGACCTCAGCACGACGAACACAGACCTCAGCACGTTGTGCACAAACCTCATCACAGTGATCACAAATCTCATCACGACGAACACCATCCTCATCACGACGAACACCATCCTCATCACGACGAACACCATCCTCATCACGACGAACACCATCCTCATCACGACGTTGCACACAAACCACACAAATCTCACCACGATTATAGACCGCATGACGATTACCAGGATAAAATAAAACATTACATTGCTTTAGATGAAGGTATACAGAATGCGAACACACCGATCCAACCCATCCGTCCGCAGATATCCCCTGAAAGCCTTATGAGTTATATTTTTGGTTCTTTTCCGTATGTTGGCAATTCAGGATCCAATTATCACCAACCAAACGTTGTAAAATTTGATCGACCACCACAAGTGTACCATCAGGATATTTCGTAAGAATACTAGTAAACAGAATTTTTAATCAGCTATTTCTAAAATAATTCTTTTCTTTTTTTATTATATTTTGTTAGCAATCAATACTACGCAAAAACTCATCCTAAACAGTATTTTGATAGGTCTGTCGAATATAAATAAATAAATAAATAAATAGTTAGGTAAATTGTATTTAAAAATTAATTTAATTTTAAAACAAACAAAAAAAATTTATTTCTTATATATCAAATCTTGGTTGCGTTTTAAATTACTTACACAACATTAATTGAACGTAGAAAAACTAAAGTCAGCAAATAAAAAGCGAGATTTGGCATTATTGCTGGTGCTGATGACTTTTTACTTTTCTGCCATGGTTCTTTAGGCTGTGCTGATGTTGGCACCAACTGAACGTAACATGCTTCAATCATATCTTTGCAAGTGTTGGTCTTGTAAATGCAACTAAAGTAATCCCGGTATTTATTCCTTGCATTATAATCATCACAATCGGCAAAAATTCCAATCACACAAAAAGATTTCTCATTTTCTGTTCTAAAAAAAAATTTAAAAAGTTATAAATTTTATCAAGTTTTTTTAATTTTTATCAATATTTTTAATGTACAGGCAATATTCTTCTTCACTTCCATTTCCTAATGGTTTCCAATGAAAATCCAGTTTGTCACCTACTTCCGGTAACCCACATTCTTTCATTAGTTTATCTTTGAATGCAACAGTACAGTTTTTTGACTTCTCACTTAAGCTTTCTGTATTAAACAGACAAATTACCGGTTATAACATTGCTCTGTACGCAATCTGTTAGCGATGCTGCAGTGGGAGCATCATTACCTACATGGAGATGACTACAGGAGAGTACTAAATGTCATTGTTTTTAGTCTTACCTTGATCAAACTTGCATGCAGAAATGTCTTGATTTGCAGGGTCTTTTTGCGTGCCCTTTTTCAGAGCTTGTATTTGTACATTCAGTAAATCATTAGAAATTTCCGAAGATAGACAATCTTGAACTTGACTTTCGAAAGAATTTACACAACGCACAATGTTATCTTGCCTATAATAACGATAAAAAATGTTTTAAATATTATGTTGATGCGTAGGTTTCTAAATTCTTGTACAATTGGCTTTTTGTGTGATCCGACTCATCTGATTTGGCGAAGGATTTAACAACTGTATTCACTTGGTTGTTTACACATTTCTCCAAGTCGTCCTGCAGTGTACTTAAGTCAATTCCATTTTCTAATAAACAAGACGTGAACTCGGTTGACAACTGATACGTTGAAACAGCTAAAAATATGAAATTATGAGGATTTATGTAAATATAGTGTTGTTTTTTAACACTGTAAATCTCACTTGATAATAATGCAATTATAGGAAAAATGAGTATAAATATCATTATACATTAATACAAATTATAACATAAATTATGTGAAGTTTCTTTCGAAGACTTTTTAGTTTGGAACAATATTGTATCATAATCCACGCGCCAATAATTGTTAATGCTTATTCAATGTTTTATTTTAAATTTGGGGCGCAAAGTTGATTTTTAAATTGGATTTAGTGTATCTAGATGGAGCCACATTTTTTCCCTAACCCTAAACCTGACATCTGGCGCTCGTTTGTGTCGTTACAAATTAAAAATGGCTGCACGCAAAACAACATCAAATTAATAACTTGACTTGCTTTTGTATTTTGCGAATTATTAGGTGAGTAAAATGATGCATTATGATAAGCACTAATTTCCATTGGTTGTTTAATTTTTACAGAATTAAAATGGATACTAACCGGGTTAATAATGCGCACAAAATGGATACCTTGTCCATAAGAAGTTTAGAATTGATGGAAGAAATCATAAAAGAACGCAGTTTACTCGATAAGCATTTAAAAGAAGCGTTTATTAACATGGCTAAGTCGAGATACAATATTGGCAATAAATTTGTCGGCATTAGTCAATTACCGAACGAAGAAAAGGGCATTGAACCGTTGTTTAAAGTGTCCGCCAAAGAGGGAGCTGGAAATGTCAAAGAATTTAATTTAATCTCTTTGACAACAAAAAATGAAAAAGAAGACGAACTTACGGGTGTGAGACGAAGAGGGAAAACTAGCATGAAAGAAATTGAAGCCAGAAAAGAGAAAAATCCACTCAACTGGTTTGGAATTTTAGTTCCGAGCACTTTGAGACAAAGTCAAATGGGATTTCAAAACAGCCTTGAGATTTTGTGTAAAATTGCTACAAAACAAAGTGAATTAAGAAGTGTGTGTGCTGAACTTAGGAGTTTAAGAGAGGCCTAAGCCAATAAGCACCTGTTTATTTGTATATTTAGTTTTTGTGGTGATTAATGTATTCTAGATTTTCAATATAAGATACCTAATATATGTGTATTTGGAATATTATTTTGTATTAAAATGATTTGGAATGACAATAGTTTTTTGTTTTCTTTTCATTTCTTAGATTTATTCAAATGAAGCCAGTGAGTTTATTGCAACTTGATTGGCATTTGACCAAAGAAGCGAGTGAAATTCTTCAGACACTCTATCAACCCAATTCATTTAAACTGAGACAGTTTGGTAAAGTTATATTTGATTATTTTTACTTTTGGTTTATGAAATTAAATTATTTGATTTTCAGGTCTATTAGAACGTCCTCAGTTGGAGTTGGATGAAGTCAATTATAAGCTATTTGTATGTGGTAAAGGTGGAATTGGCAAAACGACTTTAATTGCACGATTATCCGGTAATGAAGTATCAACTTCTTACTGTGAAACGCCTGGAATTCAAATATCAGTGGTATATTGGCCGGTCAAGTTGCTAAACACATCCCGGATTGTGATGTTTCGGTTGGAATTTTGGGATGCGGGCGAAGGAGCGTTAAAGAAATTTGATCACATTTTACCCGTTAGTAAAAATATTATTTTTATTATGTTATTATATCTATGTTAATCTTTTTACTTGAATATATATTTTAATTTAAGGCCTGTAAAGAAGATTTGGATGCGCTTATATTTGTTTTTTCATTCACCGATCGTTCTAGTTTTGAAGAAATTCCTCAGCAGCTTTCAAAGATTTTTCAGCCAACTGAAAGACCCTGTCCTATAATTTTCGGAACGAGGTTAAAACAAATTTAGACACATTAGATTCATAAATAAATTTTAAATTTGTTCAGATTTGATCAACATTCCATGAGCGAAGTGACCTTACGTGATGTACGAGATTTCGAGCAGCGATGGAAAATTCCTATCATTAAATTGAAAAATAATGTTGTGGATTCCCAAAGTAGTAAATCACTTCAAGCTTCCGAACTAAGCGAGATAGGTTTAGCTCTAAACATTGTATGTAACCATCTGTGGCAACGCGATCAGAGTTTAGCGGGAATTACAGTCACTCAAAAAACCCAAACATAAATTATAAAGGCAGTAGGATATAAGGTATACTATATTTTTATATTTTTATAGCAATTAAGGTGTTTAGGGGACACAAAATTAATGCACTTTTGTGATTTGTTTGTTCTGCACTGCTGTGTGAATTTTTTTCCTTATCTATAAACCTCAGCTGTCAAATGTGACTTATGATTTAATGGTAAATATTTGTAATAAATCAGGAAATGTTATAATATTTACTATTGCTAATGTTTTCTTAATAGATATTGATTTACCATTATTTTATTTTCACTTTTCATTATTATTTTAATGTACAACGATTAAAGACGGATTAGGGTATTATAATCACTGGTGATTATAAATTAAATAAATAATTAAATAAAGATAATAAAAAGATTAATGGCTTTCAAATTAGAATTTTTTTTTTTATTATTATATTATATGAATGTTTAATATACCGTTACAAAATTATCTTAAACTAATACCAACCATTATAATTAATATATTTTTCTAAACTCTGATCTTCCAACTAGGAACCCGTTTACTACTAAAGTTATTACAATAAATGCATAGAATTATTGTTTTAGAAAAATTTGGTCTCATCTGCTTGTAAGCAAAGTTGCATGTGCTTTTGGTCTTTTTCTTATCATTTTTATTAATATATAATTTAATTACCGTATTATAAAAAGTAAATAAAGTGGCCATTGATTTATCAAGGTTGTCATGGTAACAGTCAACCAGACGCCCATGGCTTGTTTATCCAAGCATTTCAACTAAATATGGTAAAGTTTTAAAATGATAAAGAATGCCATTACAGGCATCTAGTATAATTAACAAATTCCAGTGTATACTGTGAATGGTGTAATCACACTTATTTCACCCAGTTTTTGACTACATTTCAGTTGATGCCACATTTTCGGCTGACTTGAAAACCATTGACTGAATGTCCTCTGCACTTTTCACTTTGCGCGAAAAATTCTGAGCTGATGTTGAGGCATTGATTGAACCGTGTACAAATACAGAGTTTTGGCGAAGTCTTGCGGGTTTATGGACATGGGCAACGCTTAGGAGTCGTTCGCGTTCAAACAGAGCATTCATTGATACGTGCATCTAAATAAATACATCAACATAATCAATTAGCTATTTTTTTTTTTTTTTTTTTTTTTTTTGCAATAAGGTAACTGAATTTCTTACCTGATCGAGTGTCAATCTTGACCCTTTTAGTTGACAAGTGGGTACATGTGATTGTTTGTACTCTGGATGGTACGGTTCGAGCATGCGTATTTTGCCCCATTTATTAAAAAAAAGCAAAATGACAAAAACCCATAGAAGTAGAACCACCACGACGATGCCTATCTCTTCGCCTCGTGCGTATAACGTGCCATTTAGACCGTGAGATGATTTTGTTGTTCCAGTCCCATTGACTTTAATAGAAAAAAAATTTATATTATAAGAAGAAAAAAAACAGAGTGCAGACAACTAAAGAAAATTGATAGTTATCAAAATTAAAACGAGTAAAAAAAAAACTTAATTTTTTTGCAGTAAAACGAGATTGAAGCCATGTCTTTCTACTGTATGTAATGTAACCGGATAGCTATCCAAACCCAATTAGCAATCCCATTTGTTACGAGGTAAATCCTTCCTCTAAAACTAGCCATTACATTGTATCCCAGAGGATAAAAAAGGTAACCGCTTTGCTTTTAACGGTCATCTCACACTTCTCAGCGTTCAACACTATTAAATCATTTTTATCTCTATTTTCTGTAAAAAGGGAACTTTTATCAAAGTCCATAGAGTATACTATATATATATAAGAAGGTTAATCGATAAGTGCGAGTTTTATATCAAAATACAACAACAATTTGTGCAGTTGCTTTGTCGAAATTCTAATTTTGCTGAATCCTTTTGGCTGGTTAACATAAATCTCGTATAAACATTATCTCAATTTTTAACTTGGAAGATGAATGGAAATTTATTATGATAAATTCTCACTTGTCAGTGATCTTTTCTTTATTTAAATTGAAGTTGTCGAGAAGAAGTGACTCTTAATCACTTTTAATAGTGCCATAACCAACAGATGGGTCATTAGAGCATCCTTGAAAATGCTTTTAATCCTTATCTTGAGCAAGTCCACAAATATATCACATTTTGCTTTAAAAATATAAAGGTTTTCATAAATCAGCATATTCGTAAATCGATGTCGTTGCTGTGCTCATCAATATACATTAAAGGTAATTCAGTATAACGTGCTTATAAAGATCAAAATGCTGGCCGTTTTCTGTTATATGATTATTTACTTTCTAGTGAAACTCGTGTTTATTGTTAAGGGATTGATTTTAAGTCAATTTAGTAATTAGTATCCAATTTTTAAAGAAAAAAAGGGAATTGGATCTTTATTCAATGATAAACGAATTGTTTTTCTACTGAATAACGTTCGCTTTATTTAATGAGAAATTTTAATACCACTCTTGCTTGATGAGAAGTCGTAAAAGTGACGGATAGTTATCTGGCAAAAAAAAATTACTGAGTTTTATTCTGTCAAATTAAATTTGTTCGGGATATGTGATAATTATTATTAAAAATATTTCCAAGGTTTTTAAGGCAGTAAAATTTGTTAGAAAATAAGCTATCATTTTATTAATTCTTGTTAATCGATGATATAATGAAATCATAAAAGTGAGCAACAACAACCGAAGAGTAATTTAAAACTTTTGAAATTAAAATGCATTCTAAGTAATTTGAAACAACAGTTTTTTTTTAATCACGGTATAGATACAGTACTAAAATTTAAATAAATCAAAATTAGAAAACTGCATTTTAATTACGGTATTTAAATGTATAAAAAAAATAAATAAATAAAAAAAAAATTTTAAAAATGTTGCCTTCGCGTATTGATTAACCTCAACTTCTTTTGCCTGTAAACTGTAAAACTTTTTCGTGCAATTGACCTAAAACCATTTCAATCATTGATTTTTCATAAATCTTTTCAACCTAACAAAGTGTGAAAAGTGCCAAGTTGAATGAGTTCTCAAGATGGCCACTTCTCAAAGCTCTTCTTTCTAACCCAATCATTGATCAGTGTCACATGAACCGAAGATTGATCAAAGCAGCAAACTAATTACATTAGAGCTTTCTGTGTTCGAAATTTAATCATAATTACTGTGCCAATATATAAGCAGAAATTAAATAAAAAAGAAGAAAAAAAATCAGAAATGTAAAAAAAAAAAAAATACTCAAAATAAAAGATAATTCGAATTTTTCTTACTTTACCCACTTTCAATTCACATCTTTCTTATAAAAATATTGATTTGCACCATACTGTAAAACGGCAGGGAGTGAAAAAAAAACTGTTTGGCACTGAACTTGTTCTTTCAAGTGATAAATTTTATTGATTATTATTCAATTGATCCCTTCTTTTTTATTAACTCTCAAGCTCTCACGTGGGATCAACGTATCAGCGTTTTCAATTTTCTGTCTTAAAAAATTAACGGAAAAAAAATTTCAATCAGCCAAAAAATCTTCGTATTAAAAATTAATCTTTTGAAGCATATCATATTACATTGACATCCGATCAATAAAAATAGTTGAAACATATAAAATTTCTAGCTGTAGAGAATTCCCAACCTCAAATTGACCGCCAACACAAACTTTCCTGCACAGCATCAGTTCATTTCCGCAATAAAAGCTGATTAAGGGCAACTCACTTACGCACATCTACAGTAGCCATCAACTCACGTCTATCTGTTTCATAATTCCCCCAAGATCTCGCGGTACTCATTAATAACAGATAAGGCGAGATAATGTGAAAAATGTCAAATGTAAACGCTAATTTTCACAATGAAATATTTAAAATGAACACTAATTAATCGAAAAAGATTAAATTTGTAGCAATAAGACATTTAATAAGTTTATTTTGACGCTGCAAGTAATGTTCGGGAACCCTAAACATAAACTATAATTATCTGTTGGTGTCAATATAAATGTGTCAAGTCCTAAACGGAAACTCGTGTTAGGCGCAGGAGGGTTCCTAGATAATCGCGTGAAAATGTCATATGGAAAAGTTTTACTTAATCCTTAAACGATAAAAAGGTGACAAAAATATGTTTCACGTTTATTTTTAGAATGATAGTACGCAAGATGTCAGATGTGGTTGGGTTGATAACGTCAAAAAGTGATGACAGGTTTCATAGTTTAACTGTCCAACTGATTATTTTGAATTTATTAATGAGTTGATACGACTTTGAGCATATTGGCCACGTAATGGTTAATTTTGCAGTTAATTACCTCATTAAGATGTCGTTTAATCTGGTTTAATTGCTTCCTAAAATGCAACATTTCAATCATGTTCTCGACTGTGAATGCTGTCACTGAAAATGAGATTTTTTTTTCTTTTGAATTTGGCGTTTACCCAAGTTTAAAATTTTTTGTTTTCCAAATTCATTTTATTCGGAAAACTTATTATTAAATATAACATGATTTGGTACTCTACTCAATAATGGCGAGCGTGATTGAGGTGGGCGGGAACTAAATCAATGTATTCGACTTTCTTTAGGTAATTGCTGATCAATAATGCAGTGACGAAAGAAAATGTTGGTCGTAAAAAGAGAGCTTTGAATCATAAGATTAGAAGTTTCATTTTCTTAAAATATTTTTTCATGATTAGGTGATAATTGATAATTTTAATTTGATGTAATTAGCTGATGAGTACAAATATTTAAAACGTACGGTAACAGCTAGATACAAAAATACATGAGAAAATTTAAATTTAGATAGAATCCAAATAGTGCTTTGATTTTTTTATTCAAATAAGAACTTGGCACAAATATTTGATGATACAAGAATATACTTTAGGTGTTTTTCACTATATACACCAAATAAAATAAGGTAAACAACAAATCCGCAGCGCAATAAACACTCATAAAAGTTCTAACATCCAATATTGCGTGTGGCGGACTTAAATAAATAAAAATTTTAACACTTAACTATTTTTGTTGTTGTTGTTGTTTTTGTTGTTGTCACATTGGACCTGAGCAATTAAGTATGTCAAACCAAATTGAAAAATACATTCAAGAGAACTCTTAGGAAAAAACATTGTTAGTTATGAAGTACAAATGTCTCAAATATATTTTTTAGGTTTCAAAACGTCGCAGTGGAAGTAAAAATGTTGTCACACCCTTATTTTATTTATTGAATCTGCTAGTGCTTGTTTATGGAAAGTTGTTATGTTCGTGTATTGCATATAACTCCTCCCACAAACATAATCTATACGAAATAATACGGTAATTTCATTAATAGTTTTTTCAGAATGTTTTTAGTTAGCAAGAATTTATTAAATAATCAATAATTACAATTTATATGGGTTTAAAAAAGATTATAATGTATAAAAATAGAAAATTCAGGTACGGTAACGCTGTAATCTTTTAGGAATGAACTTGGGCATTTGCCCACTATGCTCCTCGTGAGAATGAGTCTACAAATTAAGAGCAGTCCTTTGATACGCACGCATGAACAACTAGAAAAACGGCAATTCATTCCAGCATTTGCCCAATCATCGCTTAAACAAAAGAAAAAATACTTACTAGAACCCTGTGACGTATCAAAAATAATAGTTTGACTCTGGTTGCTTCTTCCCTCATCATTTATAGTTGTTATGTGAACTTGGTACAAAGCTGTAGGCAGTAACCTCTCCAGTACGAATGATTTATGACGAGCATCCACTTCGGTAACAATTTTGTAGCTAAATTAAGAAAATGAATAGAATTAAGTTCCATAATTAGACTCAAGAGATAAAATGTTATATGAAAGTAACCCCCAATGATTTACTGTGGACTATCGAGTCGTTTTTTATTACTGGAATTTATTTTTATTGCAAGATTTCTTTTTCTTGAGGATTAGCCAGGTCTATTTATTTGATACGCAATTCACATTGAGAATTAACTTTGCCTACAGCTGAACTCAAATAACGGAGAATAAATTCAGAACATTAAAGGAAAGCTTTGTTGATTGTTCAATAATGATTAAGAAAAGTTTTTTATTAGATTTTCGTTTAACTTTTCTTATCAAAATTGTGTTAAAGAAGTTAAATGATTCATAAAAAAAGTAATTCCAAATATGAGATAAAGCACATTGGTGAATAATGCAAAGGCTGACAATAAAATAAATCATTAGATATATGGCTAAAATGTTTTCTAATGTATGTTTCCCTACCCTAAATTTACTGTTATTTAAGGATTTTTGTATCTAAAATTAAATTACCGGTATTATAAGTTCATAAAAAGAACCGCACCTGTACATTACACTTTTTAAGAAGTTATGTGTAATCTTATAGGAATAACTATAAAAAATGGTCATAACAAACTCTTAATGTTGCATTATCGTACTTTATAACTCGGATGTTGTCACTACTGCATTAATCAAATTTCAAAATTTAATACTAAATTAAATGTAGATAAAATATAGTTAGATAAGTTTTAAAAATGATATGAATTGATCTAAATGAACAGACTATGATAAAATGGCGGTTTATATTTCAAATTACATGAAAAGTCATTAAAAAAACAGTTACAGAGGAAATTTAAAATTGAAATTAGCAATAACAGCTGTGAAAAGAATCGTATAAAATATTCCGCCCGCTGAAAAGTTTGCAACAAAAGAAAAAATGTGATAATAAATTCTTTTAAAGCTTGCCTATGGAATTTTTTACGTACCTTAATTTAAGATTTCTGCAAACTTTTAATTTATTAAGATTGGCTGGTTAATTTTGAAACTAATGTTAAATTGTAACTTGAATGTAACTTAAAAGTTTAAACCTCTGAAACTTCTCGATAAATAATTGAATACCCTAACAAATTTATATTTTAAGATTTAATTTGCAAACCCCAAAGAATAACAACATGGCAATGGAAATCTCGAAATTGTTTTACATTGGTTGAATTGGAGCATTTGCCCTAGAGGTTTTCTGCAATTCACTATAATGTTTTTGCTAAATTTTGAAAATTGAAATTAATTTTTCTCGATATAGATTGTGGTCATAAGCATCTTAAATTGTTCAAAGAACGTTCAAAATTTTGAGTTTTCTGAGAATAATTTGAAAAATCGAACAATTTCTTTTATTTTAATGTGAAATCCTGAAATAGACCAAATTTATACACAAATCTCGTGTAATTTTATCTGTAACTGATCTGCGCCGAGAAAATTGATTTCAACATTTATAGTTTCTAAAAAGCGTTAAAAATGTTTCCCATGTTATTCCCATGGGAACTGATAAGAAATTCTTAGCAATAAATCTCTATAATAATAATGCTCACATTTACTGTTATACGTTTAAATCTATAAAAGAAATGACTTCTGATGAATAAATTATCGAGCCAACATTCTTCCTTGATCCTGAATAGCATTTTAATTTAATGATCCACGTTGTTCATTAAATTATTTATTTGTTTATAACAACTTATCATTAAAAGTTAAATTCGTACAAAAGTCAAATTTTTATTTTATATTTTTTAACTAAAGTTGACTAAATTACTCTCGTGTTCTTAATTAGAAAGCTCACATGCACTTCAAGAAGCTTGTGAAAGTAATCTTGCTCTTTTTACCATTACACCTCAATGAATTACAGTACAAGCTGCGCTTTTGCTTTCTGCTAAATTACTCTGTTGTTCTTAGGTCAGAAGTCCTCAATATAATCCTGTGTACAACTCCGTGCCAATAAAATGGAATATAGTGAAATATGATGTGCGCCTTGTATTTAAATCACAAATTTGAAAAAGAAATGTGTGCCTGTGAAAGTTGTGCTTTTAGGGCTTTATTTTAGAATGATTAAGCTTCAAAATAATCAAAAATTCGCACCAATATCTTATTTTGTTAAAGTTTAAACAATAAATAACTGCGGACAAAAAAATGGAATATGTCAAATGCTGTGACACAAAAATGGAATATTCCAAGTAAATGACCATAACAATTTTTATTTTGATAATAACATAATTAAATCTTAATATTTGGTTGGTCAACCCTTTGCTCGAATAGTTGCTTGAATTCTGAGCAGCATAGAACTACTCAACTTGGTGCATTTCTCTTGGGTAACTTGTGACCATACCAACTTCGTTTGAGTCAACCTTTTTTTCATGATGTCCAATAAACTATCTCGATGGGATTTAAGTCAGGCAGATTAGCTGGCCATGGTAAAACTTTAATATTATGGGACTTAAAACATTCAGCGTCGCTTTGCTGCATGTGCTAGTGCCAAAACCTGAAATCATCTGCATCATTGTTTGGATAAAGTTGCTCCAATGATGGAATCAAATAATAATCGAGGAGTTTTTGATTTATAGTTCCAGTGACAAGTGCTAAACATCCTACATCACCAGCGCTCTTACATCTACTCATCCCACATAACTTTCTTAGGGTTCATGGATGGTAAGCCTTATCCTTGTACTCCACACTATAGAATGTGGCATACAAAAGATTACACTTACCAACCGTCGACCCTAAGAAGGTATGTGAAGTTTTCTGGTAGTGTGATGGCTTGGGGATGTATGAGCGCTGGTGGTGTTGGATGTTTAGCACTTGTCACTAGTCAACTATAAATGCAGCAGTTTTTCAAAAACTCCTCAATTATTATTTGATTCCATCATTGGAGCAACCTTATCCGAATAATGATGCAGATGATTTCATTTTTAAACAGGTTTTGGCACTAGCTCATGCAGCAAAAGCGACGCTAATTGTTTTAAGTCCCATAATATTAAAGTATTACCATGGCCAGCTAATCTGCCTGACTTAAATCCCACCGAGAGTTTACGGGACATCATGAAAAAAAGGTTGACTCAAGAGAAACCAACAAAAACGAGAAGTTGAAAGCTAAACTGAAGTTGGTATGGTACAGTCACAAGTTACCCAAGAGGAATGCATCAAGTTGAGTAGTTCTATGCCTCTCAGAATTCAAGCAGCTATTCGAGCAAAGGGTTGACCAACCAAATATTAATATTTCATTATGTTATTATCAAAATAAAAATTGTTTCGATCATTTACTTGGAATATTCCATTTTTGTGTCACAGCATTTGACATATTCCATTTTTTTGTCCGCAGTTATTTATTGTTTAAACTTTAACAAAATAAGATATTGGTGCGAATTTTTGATCATTTTGAAGCTTAATCATTCTAAAATAAAGCCCTAAAAGCACAACTTTCACAGGCACATATTTCTTTTTCAAATTTGTGATTTAAATACAAGGCACACATCATATTTCACTATATTCCATTTTATTGGCACGGAGTTGTATATTCTTATTTGCTTTTATTATGACTGAACAAGCGTGAAGAGCTCACAAACACATGAAGCAAAACTCGTGTAACTTTTTTCCACGATAAAAGCTGCTTCAAAAAAATTCTTTTTTGCAATACTCGCAATCTTTGCTGCAATCCTCGGAAATATAAGCCTACAAACACAATATTGGTCAGTAGCAGCTGATTAGCAGACCCCCAGGAAAGGTCGAGAAAGTCAGCATTCTCCTATAATTGATGTGGCCTATTTCTGCTGCTGACATTTAGTTTCAATCCACGTTTTGAGATGTCATCATAACATGATGCGAGAAATAAATAAATTTTATGAAGAAAAAGATTTTATTAAATCTGTTATTATTTCTTTTGGAATACGACAAAGATAAAGATAACTATGAATGACAAAAATTGCAATTTTTATAACGCGACTAGCTAGAAAAAATACTAAGTATATCTGGTTGCTTTTATGATCTGAGCGAATGCACTCAGGAAATACACCCGCGGTTTATTTTGACGGCTGTTGCAAGTAGACCTTTTCATGAGCAGAAAGGTTTCAAGGAGAAACCGGAAATAAGCATTTTTTCTGAGTAAAGAACGAGTGGATTGTTGCCATTAAAGTTTGACGAATGCTTGGTGGTTAGCTTTGTTATTAACCACAAAAAAAAATGAAAAAACTTTGATGGAAACTTTATTGAATTGTTCTGGTTCTGTACAGGCCACAGTAAATCAATGTCATGATAGAAAATGTTAAAATTCAGCTATAGAAATATAAATTTGAATGTAATGAAGTGAGTTATTACAATTTTCCCTCTGGGATGTAACATAAAGCTATAAAAGTGCATTGTGAATCGTGGAAAACTATAAACAAAGAATAACAAAGCAAATATGGTGCAGAGCATGAAGACTATTATATAACTCAATTCATTTGGCTCTGAAATAACACAATCATCATTAATTTGTCATGTTAGTTAATAAGAGTGTATTTTCTTTTGTGTTTCTTTTTCATTTTATTTTACTTGAGTTTCATGCCAAAATCGAATTCAATTCAGCTATAAAAAAACCGCATAAATAATCGAGAATTTTGCTTCTAATAAATTATATCAAAAAAACATCAGCTGTCTCATCCATTGCTTTCTTTGCTTTCTTTGCTTACCTTATAAACTCATAATTGGATTTGGTTCTCAAAGGTACCTGAGGCTAATGACGCCCTTAAAAGTTAATTAATCACGTGTCCAGGACACATGCTGAAATGTCTTTAAATGAAGTTTACAGCATGTGTCATCAATAATCATCTCGAGACGAATTTAGTGAGACAGATGGAGTGTCATTCATCATTCTATTGTGGTTGACCAGTGAAATGGATCATTGATCTTAGTTTAATTTAGACGTAGATCGAATAACATTTTTTGTATCATTTATTCACTTTGGCTTTTTTTATTATTATTAATTGTAACGAAGTGAAATAAAATCAAATTAAAAATTTAATTTTTTGCTCCGAGTATTATCTAGTTATTGAATTTTTTTTTTTTTAAAAAAAAAAGAATGTGAACTAAGAAATGTGGAACAGAATATGAAATTAGATTTTTTATTGGGAATAAAATCTCTATTTCTACTGAATTTAAAATTTTCTAATCGTTTAATTCTTTTCCCTTTTCATCTTATTTTTATTTTTTGCGACTGTTTTTTCTTGGCAAAATTAAATTTTATACTGTATAAATGCGTAGCTGTGACACTTGAACAAGATTACATGTCATTACTAATTCAGTCAAACTGCACTAACCTTACCATTCCTATAATCGTATCATGTACCATACAGGAAATGCTGATTAAATTTTTATGAACATTTTTTTCGATTTTGTCCAAAACAGCATTCTGCTCAATAATACTGCTACAAAACAACAAAAAAACCTTAATAGACAAAATTTATCTTTTTCCTTATAATATTTATCCTTGTGTTTCACTGATGAAGTGAAACTTCATAAAAAATTCTAAAGTTTTAAATTGAATTTTATTATCGTTTTTCACGTGATTTCCAATGAAATGTATCGATTCAAATGCCTTAAAAAAACCAAAGTAAAATATAAAACAACATACCAATTAGATGCAAATGAAATACATGTGAAACAGTGCAATTTGGACGGGTAGCACGCACTCTGATAGCACCGCACATCTACAGCTACACATCACCCACTTTCGATGGCAAACTGTGATTTGTAAATTCAATTCAAAGATAGACGATCTTACCTGGCTTTCACGGGTTTGTACGAGATTTCGTAACGAGCGTTTTCATCTGCGTTCGCCAGCCACGTGAGAACGACAGTCGATGGCGAAATGCGCTTTACTGTCACGTTCTCTGGTCGGCCTGGAGGCGAACCTGTGCGCATGCGTTAAAGAATAGAAAGAAAAAAAATCTCAGGATCGTCTCAACTCAAGGTGTATTCAAAAATAAATCCTACACTCTACTTTTGCCCACCATTGAAATTAACCAAGCAAAAAAAAATTCTGAAATTTAATGAAGCATACTCTGCATTTTTATACTTATTATATTTTATTTTTTGCAATATTGTCAAAACAAATTAAGTGTTTTTTAAGGTAAATTAAGAACTTATGTTTTTAATAAGGTCACTTCGACTTCTTAACAAGGTACAGCTAATTAAAAGGTTCAGCATATGTGAGTATAGCACTCACACTTTGAAAATAAAAGCGTTTTAAGATTGTTTCTTTAGAAGTCAGTAGCTGCAATGCAATATGCAGCTTTTAAAACAACAAAAAGCAAAACATTTTTTGTTTAAAAAAGTCTCTTTTTTTGTTTGTTTAGGATTTGTTTGTGTTTTTTTATGAAGGAAAAGTCGTATTTTTAGTGAAAGGAAACTCAAGCCAGATAAAAATGTTTTCATTTGCGATTCGTTCCTTGTTACCTGGCAAGTAATTTGAGAAATTATTTGTTTACCTCTTGGCCTTGGCTTTACGTATTATTAGAGCAAAATTTTAATTATACTGCTCTATTTTATAATGAAAATTGGAATTTTGTCTAGATAACAGGGGAAATTTTAGTTATCGTTGTTTGTGGATTAGACGAAAATAGTCCCAGATGTAATTTTCCTCTGGTTGCTAACAGCGGTGCTTCATGTCAATCGGCAATGCAATTTACACTATCTGCTTTTAAACTCTCGTTGAAATTCCTAACAGGAGGGAGTTAAATCTCAACTAACTTTTTTATTTTTTTACCGGCAAGAGATAAAAGAACTTTTTTTTAATACCGTATATAGTAGAAATTCTTTTAACTCCAATTAAGGTCATGTTTAGTGCAAACCTTATTGTTCATTCCTTCCTCACGTGTACCACATATTTCATTTTACTGCAAAAGTTTATTAGCGGCCATAGATTAGTTATAAACTATTTCTGCGCGTTTCTCATCACGATCATAAAACATAACAGGATCACCAGATGTAGCCATTTTCATATTAAAGCCTGATCCAAAAGCAGTAGAAACATTTGATGAGCCCATTTAAATTACCAGGAACTTATATAAAAGGAGCAAATAAAATAAAGCGCAGTTAACGTTTTACACCAAAACTATCAGGGAAAACGAGACTATTAAAAAGTGAAGCCCAATGTGGCTCTACATACTGTATAATATAAAATAACTTTATATGCAGACTAAATTCATGAACTCAACTGAAAAAAGATGAAAGATAGTGCGGCAGAAGTGGTTATAACTGCATACATGTTGTGTCTCATAAAAACAACTTCATTAATTGATGCATGCACGTCTACGGGTAAATAAAAGTAAATAAAAATAAACTTGAGGATGTCATAAGATTCGACAATTTTTTTTTTTTTATTTTTTTTTGTATTAAAATTTTATTTCACTTAGTGGAAATCTATTGACTTAGTGGAATAGCACGTTTTCACAACGAGAATCGAAATCTGTCAAGGAAAAGGTCATATTTATTATTAATAAAAAAAGAAGCAATACTAATGTTTTTCACTTCAGATGCAAAATGCAGAGATAAAGAATGATTGGTTTTGCAGAAAAATTCAAATTTTTTTTCTGTAAAAAAAACACTACGTACATGTACGAGCGTTATAAGACAAATGGGTTTTCTTTCAACAAAACGCATCTGATCTGTATGATATACGAGTGATTGATGACGTCAAACTACACAAATACAAAATGGGACAGTAAAACAAGATTTAGAAAACGTTTCTATAGAAACCATACGTAAATAGAGATGAGAGTAGCTGCAAATGTGTCACACAATTGTCATTTTTTTTGTAGCTTTTCAAATTGAATTGGTGAGTTGTGAAATTTTTTCACATACATTTTGATTAAAAAATATGATTAGCCAAGTGGTTATAATGGAAGCTATATTTAAAATGTTCCAGAGATTTTTTTTTCTAAAAATACCGATAACTAATTTTTTTTAGATTTTTTTTTTCATTAATTACACTTTGTCTTTCAAAAAAGTTCTGGCTGTATTTGCTTCAAACCAGGTTCAATATTTACTAAACCTTAAGCACAAATTAAATATAGCAGAAGTAAAAAGTTCATTTACTTCTGAATATAGCAAGCGACACGCGACTCGGAAACGGGCGAGGAAACGGGTAAAGTTAAGATCATAAATAAATGATACGATAACTGGCATTCAAATTTTGTTTTAAAACGGTTTTGTGGTTTTAAAAAAAAAAACTTGAAAGCAGCCAGGTTTTTTTTTATTATTATAAAATATAAAATTTGTTCCATTATTGACAGTATATCTTTCCTTTCTGAACGGAACGTTCGATAATTTAATAATATATCACAATTGAAGTTTAAAACAATTTAAGAATTGTTAAGATTTTTCTTTTTCTATAGTGTTTAATAGTGTTTAATAGTTTTAAACTTTTCTAACTTCATGCCAATGTTTGTTGTAGACACAAAAACAGTATAATTTTTTGTTTACCTGCTGCAGAAGTAATTCCTGAGTTGTAAGAAGCCATGTTGATGGCCACACCTGAGCCAAGGTTATCCAGGTGAAAGTGAAACAGCTGCTCGTCGCATGTTCTATTGGGGAATGAAACACACTTTCGTGTGCACGCGAAAAAGATGGTCACGTGATTCACGGCTTGGGATAATCGATAACACCACACAGAATTATGGGTAAAGTCAAATGTCAGAGTAGTTTTAACTTTCACGTTGATAATGAATTACTGTCGTGTTTTCCCTAATAATAGGTCTCACTTTCCATATATTGCTTACTACAATATACACTCACATTCAGCAGTTTGCAAAATGAAAAGACTCAGCACATTCTTGTCGAGCAAACCGGCAGATGTGGTTAGGGTGAAAGCATAACAGCAGGTCATAACCTCGCCAGCTAAACCTCGCCGACAAAAACCTAGGCAACAATAACCTCGCCAACAATAACCTCGCCCGACAATAACCTCGCCAACAATAACCTCGCCCGACAATAACCTCGCCCGACTTAAACCTAGCCGACAAAAACCTCGCCAACATAAACCTCGCTTGACAAAAACCTCACCTGACTTAAACCTAGACATCAAAATCCTCGACTTAAAAACCTAGCTCGACATAACCTCGCCTCACTTAATCTCGCCAGATTAAAAATTTAAAGAAAAATTTTCAAATTTACAAATTTACAGATTGTAAATAAAATTATTTGCACCAATGCAATCATTAAAATATTATTTTATTATTATTGACAATCATTTTACTTTAAAATCCAAGTTATGTGTCATTTTTTGAAGGTAATCTTTATACAACATTTCACCTTAACTCCCTACATTTAATACGTGTCGCAGTATCACTAAAAATAATATTAATAAATATTGGTTAGTTGCATTGGCGAAAATAATTGTAGTTTGTAAATTTGTAACTTTGTAAATTTAAAAAATTAAACAAAAAATTTGAAAATTTAAAAAATTAAACAGAAAAATTTGTAAATTTGAAAACAAAAAAAATCTTCATTCAAATTTTTTTTTTTGATTTTTTAATTTTTTAAGTGGGGCGCGGTTTATGTCCTGGCGAGGTTTTTGATGTCTATAAAAAAAACTCCATTCACGGAATCTTGAGCTAAAATTTTTTACTTCTACATTGGATAATTTCTGCTAACTGATCTGTATAACTCTCCAGTTGTCATGGAAACAAAGTCTCATATTGGTCCCTAATTTCCACAACAGAGGGAGAGGAATAGGGATTATTAAACAGTAATTATTTCATTTAGAAGTAAAAAAATTTAGCTCAAGATTCCGTGAATGGAGTATAGGTTTAAGTCGGGCGAGGTTTATGTTGGCGAGGTTTTTGTCGGCTAGGTTTAAGTCGGGCGAGGTTATTGTCGGACGAGGTTATTGTTGGCAAGGTTATTCCGCCTAGGTTTTTGTTGGCGAGGTTAAAACCGGCGAGGTTTTGACCTGATACCATACATATAGAAGCCTGAATTTCAGAAGTAAATATTAGACAGGTCAGAAGTGAAAAGTCTGAAATAGATTGGCAATATTTAAATTAATATTATTAATTGACTTGTCATTAATAAAATAGAAATGCTTTGTGTGTGCAATACTTATCATGCTTCAAGAGTATAATTAACATCTCATGCTGACAAATGTATAGAAATGACAGAATTAACTGGTTAAAATCAAAACAAAGACCGTCGCCTAAGAAAATGTTCAAATCAGGAGGTAACAAACAATGCCTCAAGGTAATAAATTGACTAATTGACTAATTACCGGTACTTTAGTTTGCGAAGGATTCCAAATTCTATTGGTGGTTTAGCTTGGTTGACCGATTACAACTATTGAGCTTATAATGTGACCGTCTGATCCACCATAATTAGCAAAGTCCTAGTTTAAATTTAGAAGAACAAACAAACAACTAAAAAGGCAACAAACTGTAGCTAGATCTTGGTAATGTCATAACTCGTCGCTTGCCTTGATTACAAAAATGAAACAAAACCGACAACGGCAAGCAGATGCGGAAGCATTGCCATCTAATTAGACTGCTAGACATTTTTCTTACAGTTTGCCTATGTTTCCTCTGGCAAAGAAAGTGCCACCGTAGATCCCAGCTTAAATGAGATTGATCGCTAAGTTCAGACATTCTCTTTTTCCACCATTCAATCTCAAAAATCACAACAGCCGCCAGCCAGTGTCAAGTTCATTTCTGTCTCGTTATCACATCAAATTCTTAGCATTATACAACCGTTGTTTCACCTTTTTTTCTTTGGAATACTGCAACTGCGCAGTCAGTAGGCACAGGGTGCATCGGTACAGAATAAAAAACTGTCTTAAGATGTTCAAATGAGGGCTAAAGTGTCTATCTATTTGTAATGCCGAAGAAAGAAATCAAAGAAATCAGTTTTACTAGTTTGGTTGTCCAAAAATATAACGAGAATGCCATTTTTAACCCTGAATTGCTGCGACTTTAATGGTTGATGGCGTTGGGGCTGCGCAACAACTGCAATAACTCAAGCTTACACCAGCATTGTAGGCACAGTGTGATAAAAGATGTACATTAATCTAGGACTAACTACAGTACGTATTTTTGGATTTAATAGATAAAAAAACCCTCTACGACTTGTTATATTTTCACGCCAAATTAAATTGTGCCAATTGAAAATTCCCGCGTTACGCCACATTCTACACTAGATGGCACAAACTAACGTGCCGAAAATCTAGCGCCACTTTAGAATACTCAATGTAGTTTTTTCTAAATCTTACTTTACATACGTTGGCTTTATATTGAATAATGCTAACAGCGGGAATTAAAAAAAGACTTTATCTTTTAGCTGGCAAGAGACTAGCCAGTACTGTCTACATCTAGCTTGCACAACATCAGCTAAATTAACTCTTAATCTTATTAATCTTTATTTTTTATTTTTATAATATTACCGTAAACTAATTTTTAAACTTAGGAGAATTCTGAGTTGTTAAAAGACAATTTTTGATTGCCAATTTCAGTGGTTTATTATGCAAAATTTTAGTGTTTTTGAATGTTATCACCAGAGAATGCTAATGAGCAAGTGTCGTCGAAAATACCGCGAATATTTGAATATAAAAAACCTTTGAAATATTAAATATGAAGTTCTCCCAACAGATGTCAGCATCAATCTCTTACCGTAACAGAAAACGCGGAAAATTTTGTTGATGAATTCTCTAAACTGAGGTGCATTCTGGAGTAGACTTCCTTCTTTTGTGTAAAAGGTGAAAAGAATTTGATGTGCTTAAGATTTTCCTGCAGGTAAATAGTCAATGAAAGGTCCTCATTGGGGCTTTCTTTGATTGCCGAAATTCCTCGCTTGATGGCTCATGTGAAGAGGGTCCACTCTAAATTTCTAATCAAAAAATGACTTGCGTTAACGTAGTAAAATTAAATCAAACGTTCAAAAAAATGACAATTTTTTGTTTTAATTGAATTTTAGTTTTGAGCAAATTCCAAATGAGAAAAATATGGTAATCAAATAATAAATTTTTTTATTATTACTTGAACACTTGTTTAAGCTATATTATGTAAAAAAGAATTATTTAAAAAAAAAAAACCAACACTTGTGTAAAAATAAAATTTGTTGTTGGAGGTGAGGGGAACAGGGACTAAGTCTATTGTGTATCAAAACGTTTGAGTTTTCCGTCGCCAGAGGCCGATGGTCGTTCAAAAGGAGGATTTAGCAATAGGTTAAGACGCTCATCGGATGCAAACGCACGTGCAGAAAGATATTCTGGCCGTAAAGCAAGCCGCACCCTCCTTAGGGACTCTTGTTACTCACCTGAGGTGGGCTTCTGTGCCCCACCCCCACTCATCTCGAACACCTGTCACTGTAAAGGAATGATGTCGCATGGTGAGCATGTTGCTGCAATGAGGCCATTGCGAAAAAAAGAATTGCGAATTTTTACATTATTTTATTTTGTTTTTATTTTTCACAGCGTTTACGATTTGGCAATTAAAATTCAACTTAAAAAAAAAAAATTATTCTTTACATTTTTTTTTCTAGTTGTGTTTCAAAGCAGAGTAATTATTAAAATTGGAATTAAAAGATCAAATTCAGAAAATCACTTATCAATAGAAAAAAAAACTTGTATACCAATTAATAATAATCTAATTTCATATTGCAATCTGAAATTAGTCAAACTTTATATTATTATGTTACTAAAATAACATTTACGTCTTTTTTGTATACACTGTTAATAGACGGTTTGCGCTTTCACGAACGAGATTTAATTACGAGACACGAGATAATTAATAAATATGAAATAAATTCATTTTTATTAATTATCTCGTGTCTCGTAATTATTAAAATTGTTTCAGATTGCGCTTGCACAAACAATCAAACACGAACGAAACGAAATAAACAAATGAACAAGAAACATGGCTTGCTCAAAAATTGTAATATTCTAGTGTAAATTATGTGTGTTAAATGACATGTTTGTATAAAAAATAGTTATTTGCAAACAAATTACTAACCTGGATGACTAAACACTACCGAAAATACAACGAGCCGATGAAAATCAAGATGGATGCCACGCTCGCTTCAAATTGCAGAACAATGCGCATGTGCGAAGTTTTGTGCACACTGCGCATGTGCAGAGCATTCGTATTATTACGAACGAATTGAAAAATAAATCTCGTATATTCGTAATACGAATGTTAAATTAAATACGAGATTTATTTTTAAAATCTCGTATTTATTTAACATTCGTAATTAAAAAAATTACGTTCGTGAAAGCGCAAACCGTCTAATAACAAAAAGAAAACACCACCAAAAATTAGGTATGAAAAACAAATAAAATTCTCTACAGCTTTGGTTATGAATGTAATGTTTTGACGATTTAAATTGAAAATGTGAATTTTTCTACTTCTTAGCTGCGCTAAACAAAGTCATCCTATGCATTATTAATTTCCAATTTTCTGTATAAAGGGCGGAGGTTCTCATTACATGACGTCGCAAAGTAACAATTTGTCCCTTTCCTCACATTTTCAGTCAAAACTCAATAGCTTATGAATAAATCCATGAATAATTACCATGAAATGCGAAAACGAATTCATATTAAAAACATTTCTACTTCGTTTCGGCTGATTGCGTAACGATATAGGTAATAGTATTTATACTAGAAGGGCCCGTGTAAAATTAAGAAACGTCTGTATTCTAGTTATTTATTATTTTTCCTCATAAAAAATGTCATAAACATAAAATAAAAAAGAATTTCCATAGTTTAAATTCAGTACAGCTGTGGCACAACACCTGTTTTAGGTAACTTTTAAAGGTAAAAATCAAAGCAACACCTGGGTCAGACTAATCACCTTAATTACAAGGTGTAAGTGATTGACTCTATTATTGTTTGTCTTTTAAAAGAGGGGAAGAAATAATTATGCTTTCAAGCGGCGTATGGTAAAGACACAGGTGTGCAGCAACTACACCTGGGCTTAAAGGGTTAAAAAAGACCGGCAAATTTCGCGTTTTGCAAACAAATGATTATAAAATGAAAAGTGATGTTTGTTATTCAGTTCATGTTTTCTTCACCATGATTCAACTGCCTCATCCATCAACCAATCATTTGGGATCAGGGTCACATCATTTTACCCTTGACGTGCGCCACACAAATCCATTTTCTTACCACTAGGGTGTAACTTAGCAACCACAGCAGCTCATTGTTGCGTGGGATGAGGCGCTTCACTTGCAGACAACTAGCAATCGATAAAAATCTTATTCTCTAAACAAATGTTTTACTGGAAATACTTTGTCACAAATACCTGATGTGACTAATAAATCATTCACGCCATGATGGATTAGATCAGATCAAAGCAACTCCCTCTTTAATAAGTTGCTGGGATGTTTTTGCACTTGAAATTATAAATATAAACAAAACGGATTTGACACACAAAATAAATGAGTGCTAGACATCAGAGTATAAATTACCAAAATGATAACGTTTATTAAAGTTTTAAAGGATTTTAAATTGTTATTTAAGTTGAACTCATGTTTATTACATGGTTGATTTTGTTGTGTTGGTGTATAGCAAGCAGTTTTACGAATAAAATGCGTGTTGTGGTAGCGCTGAATAAGATGGAAGATCATTGAAATGGGAAGCAGGGTCAACAACCGCCAACCACCGTGCCAATGGCACCGTTTAGCGGGCTCCCATGTCTCCAGCAGCATAGCGAAAGCAACGATAAAACATTACGTCTTCAGCAGAGTGGTGTAAGCAAAGTTGCTGCGGAAAGAAAAATTGAATTGAACCCTAAACATTAAAAAATAAAGCAATACAAATGTAAGAAAGAAGAGAAAAATAAGAAATATATACGGTTACAGCATACAATTATAGATGATTTTTTTTTAATGTTGTAGATTAAATATGTTTATATATCAAATTGACCTAAAAATATTTTCACATTGGTTTATTTACATTTTGCTTGAAAATTTGATGTGCATTATAAACTAGGAATATTGATTTTCTTTAAGTTTTTCTGCAAATAAAATAAATATGTAAATAGAACCTACGGTAATTGTAAAAAGAGAAATATTTAACGAGAAAAATGATTCAAATGATTTTGTTTTTAGTTTATTTGTTTTTAATTGTATTTAAATATATACATTCATCTTTAAAGCAGCAGCTTAATGTTGACTTGAGAACTGTCACTGCATTTCACATTATAGCACAACTGAATTGAACTTCAATTTGAATGCCGGTAATTCATTTAATGTTTAACGTGTAGTTTAAAAAGTTTTTAATTTTGTTTATAATGCAAAAATTAAGAGATAATTTTTTTTCATGGGGGGCGAATTTTAAAAGTTGAAACATTGTAACGGAAAATTTGATACATACGGTATAATTACAGAATAGAAAATAGCATATATCAAGTTTGATTTATTTTAAAATACTCATAAATTGCATGCTTTAAAAGTGCATGTGCAATTTCCCACGCATATTTAATTTTAAATCTTTCTACATCACATTTATCTTGCAGTTTTAATTTTCAAAAAGTTTAGTTATTGATTTAAAAAAGTCGACTGTATATTTTATGAGACGCTGATGTTTAATGTCAAATCCAAGGGAAAAAATAAAGAAATAAAGTTTTAATTTTATTTATAGTTTTTTTTTTATCATTTCTTAGAATGTTATATACTGTAAATTCAGTATAGTCTTGTTTGATAGAAGACAGTGGGCCTAATTTGCATAGCAAATTAAGCACAGCACGTGGAGATTAAGCCCAATTAAGGCTTGGGAATGATTTGTTCTTGACACACGCTACATTTCCCTCTTCAATAAAGTGCATCAAATGAACAAGCGCTTCTTTATGAAAATCTCGACAGCACTTAATGAAAATATCATCTGCCGTTGTAACGTACATTTCATTAAAAAATATGTAACAATAAATTCAACATGTCTGTTTTTAAAAAAATAATAAAAAAAATATTTATTACTATTTAAACGGTAACTGCTTGATTTGTCATTTATTATTTCCGTTAAAAATACGAACCTGTTTTCAAAATTAATTTTTTCGATATACATCTCTTAATGATTTGTCTCAGGCAAAGTCAATATTTGCAACCCAACTTCAAAATGTTATTTCAATTTGTCACTAGAGGACAAGTTTCCAATGGCGAGGAGACGAGTAGAGGCATGCTTCGTGTTCCTTTTTTCATGCATATTTTTAAATTATCTCCAAGGATCCTTCTCTCACAAATTGTTTATCAAGACTGAAGAGGGCTATTATTGATTACTTATGTGTTTAATGCGGGCTTAGGTCGATATGTATGAAAATGAAATGAAAAACATGGAAAATCTCATCCGGTAAGGCTTAAAAAATAAGCAAATTGCAAGAAAAAAGAAACTCTATAAAAGATGAAATTACATTGGAAAAAACGTGAAAAAAAGAAAGGAAATGAAGAAGTTTAACCCCTTTCACATTTTAATCGGTAAAAAGCAATTTAGTGAGATTTTAACGGGGTACTTATTCCTGTCATAAACAAAAGCGTCGTAGGGGATTTTTATTATTTTTATGACACTGAATAGCGTTGAAACGCTTCCAGGTGTCGCAATTCTGTTATAATTCCTTTAATTTCGCATGGGAAATGAACATTAACGATAAGAATGAATTCAAACTTAGGTTCTTTTAGTGTTTACACTTTTAGCTCAAAATCTAAACCGAGAATTAACGCGAAGAATTGACCTTGTTCGGCTTCTTAAACCGGTCTGTGGATGCTTAATTATGTTGTTGATTTTTCTTCAACTTCTGTTTTAATTCGCTTAAAGTAGAAGTACCATCGACCCATACCCGAAAATCACTTAAAGACTTAGAAAAAAAAGGTTGTCACAAAGTTGTGTAAACGTTATCACGTGATTCATCACTATTTTTAGAATTTGCAATGTGTTCAATAGTAGAAATATGTTCAATTTATTGATTTTTTTTTGTTTTTGATTTAAGATAGCTCATATTTTATGTTTCTATTTTCGAGTTTTATGTTAGGAAGTTGCATTAAGTGATTGGCTTTTTTTTCTTTTAATCATAGCGAACGCTTTAGGCATGCTGAATTTTCCCCCTTTTTACATAATTCAAGTATGGAAGACAGTCAACTGTGGACTCGGCTTCATTGCATTAAGTCTCTCTCCCGAAGCCTAACCCAAAGGGGACTTGGACTGTTTTTTCTTCGACAAAAAGGAAATTGTGATAAGATGTTATTCAAGAAAATTATGTTAATTTCAAAAGAGAAATTTAATGTTTCTAACTCTTTTTTTTTTCTTTTTTTTTTAGGGATTGAAGAATTGTACATGGCAGGAGATTTTGAGGTAGTTACATGAATAGTGCAAAAAAAAAAAATTTGCTAGTGAAATTGGTGTTTACTTTGGAAGTAAAATTTTTTGTTGTATGACTTCCGGTTGTGCCAGAGATTTCATAATCAAGGGTTGCTTGTAATCCCTGCAAATGAGCAATACAGAAAAATCGATGCTCTTAGGAATGTTGCACTCTGAACGAGCCTGCCTGTACGGAAGTTGGTAAAAGTTGGGGTGTTTATGGTTGGGAGAATTTCTTCCGAATGGAAAAATTTCGACATTTTTGCCATGTAAACAACGATATTGGAGAAAATTGAATTGTGTGCGGTGGTGTTGAGGAGGATGTTGCTGTATTAGGAAAAAGTGGATGCAATTATTAACGGATTTAAAATATAGGATGTTTTTGTTTTTTGTGTGGATAGAGATGGATTTTATTTTATTTTTCAAAAAGAAATGTTATCGATTTTGAATGGATTTTTAGGTTTTAAATGAAATTTCTAAATGATTTAGCCCTTTTTTAAAGTTGTAAAAAGTTTATATTGGAATTTTCAATTTTTTATGGATTTGTTTGTAGATTTTTTTATTTTTTGGGGTGGGGAAAATGTAAATTATAAATGAATAATATGATTTTTTCATGAATTTATATGTAGATTTGCGCGATTTTAATTACATTTTAATAAGATATACATGATTATAATTATAATAATGATTTTAATAAGATTTATGTGATTTTAATTACAGTTATAGACGAGTTTTAATGGTTTTACAAGATTTTGGTAGTGTAACTCTAGGATTTCCAATACATTTACATAATTTACAATGGATTTACAGGAGGTAATATTTTAGTGACATATTTTTTTCTTCTTTAGATTTCTATAAATATATTTTTCTTTAAAAAAGTGACTTTTTTTATTGATTTATTTTCACATTCTGATATACTACTTTTATCTATTACAGATCCATGTGTTTCTTCCTTATCCACTTTGATTTTGAGTTAGTACAATTTTATTTCCCGCCGTAGAGGGCCGCAGCATCAAGGTCGTACAGTAACCAATCACAACAGCAGTCGCAAACTCCCTTTACAAGAAATTCGCTGATAGGTCGATACGAATGCGTCCGTGGCTGAGTATGGCACCAGCAGTCGCTCCACCCAGCCTGCCCCGACCTTTAATTAGCTCGACCGAGCTGACAGACACACATACAGAGACACTCGCCTGCACAGCAGACGCTCGTGTCGCATTCTTAGCTCGAAACCATTTTAAATACAAAAATGGAGGAACAGGCCAGGGTGAGCGGACGCCTGTTCCTCATGCTGCTGTGCATCTGCATGCTGGTACAGATGGGAGCCTCGAGACGCAACCGGCAACCCCCGCCGCTTAAGGAAGAGAACAACGGTTACCTGCGGAAAGTGAAGCGACCGGCAGGTAAGAATGTCCACCTCGGTATTACAACATCTAACTTGTGCCAAGAAATTTAAAGAATAGGAAATTATTTAAAAAAAAATAATTTGGGAGTTTGAATTTTTAGTTGTTATTTTAAAAAATATTATTTTGAAGGTTTTTTTTCTTTGATTTTTTTTTTCTTCTTAAATTTATCAAGAAACATTGATCGGATTTCTGATTGTTTATCAGAAACCTCACTGCACCAACATCACACAGGTGCCAATTGCACACAAAGGAATAAAAAAATTAAATAAAAAAAACGCGGTTAAAGAATTTAACCGAGTTTTTTTTTTTATTTTTATTTTATTATTTTATTATTTTATATAATTTTATGAATGCGTGTTTATCGTTTAGTTTTTATGGTTTTTTTTTTTTTTTTTTTGGTTGAGAAATTTTTGTTTACAAGGATTTCATTACATATACATGCGATTTTTTAAAAGAAATTTATGATAGTATCACATTAATTTTATATATCTATTTATATCTGTGAAAAACAAACTTGAGACTATAAATAGGCTTAATTGGGCAGCGAAATGCTTGCGTGAACTTTGTGGCGCGTGTGTAACAAAATGACGTTATACTTTTACTCGGTTTGAACTTTTCATTCATGAATGCTGCCCACCTACGCTATAATTATACATCAACATGGTACGAGGCCCACTTTCATCCACTCACCAGCTCGCTCGTGATAAGGTCTGTCTGTGCTACCTACACATTCCTGTGCAGACGGATGGATGGAAGATATATGAGAAATTTAATTTTTTTGTGTTAGGAAGTTGGGGCGGTTCGTTGTACTGGGGTGAAAGGTTTTATTTTAATTGAGTATGTTTTTGAAGCCGTTACGAAATGGGATCAGGTGGGAAAGTTGCAAAAGGGAATGATACGTATGAAAAGCGAATAACAACAACCGTTGAAATGAACAAATGAAAACGCGTTGGTTTTGCCAGACCCCGTTTCTCTTTCTTCTCATTCAAGCTGACACCTGCTACCTGACTAGCGTTTCTAAGTAAGGTGTGCAAAAGTCGAATTTCCAAAACGAAATGGAATATATTTTTTAAAATTATTTATTTAATTTTTTTTTTTTTTTTTTTTTTGGGAGGGCGAAATTTAATTTTCTTTGGATATTGAGATGAAGAAGAATACAGAAAATAAATAAATATTTAAAAAAAAATGTTATAGAATTATAAGATTGAAAATGTGTTTATGCGAAGTAAATAATAAAAAAAAATATTTTTATTTTGTTATTATAATTTTTCTGCTGGTTTGAAATTTTGAATAAAAAAAAGGGGGACAGAAAAAAAAATGTCATTTTGTAACGGCAAGTTTGGAACATCATTTGCAAACTCATTTCCGGCAGTTGATTAAACACCCCGTTTTAATAAAATGCACTGCTAATATCCGCCCACGTCACAAATTTTCAACGTATCTGATTCCCGAATCAATCGCTTTGAATGTAAATAAATACATTTTAACTATATAATAAATGAAAATCTTGACCCCGGCTTACATTATCTGACTGTAGAGGAGCAATTTGTATATAAAGTATGGTCTAATGAAGAAAAATTTGTAATAAAAAAATACTTAACAGGCAGGTTAATTCAGATTTATGAGTCAAGCCTTTTAACCCTCTATGGAACTTATTTTTTTAGTATTTTTTTTTTTAGAAATATTTTTATTATATACGAGATAATCCCAATATGAAATATTGATGAAGAAAGTTTTTGATGATCATTTTTGCTTTAGTGTAAAATGATCCCATGTTGTAATAGCGAGTAATAAAGCGATTCGCATGCTCCTGCTGTAGAAAAGCAGACAACGACGAGCGTATAGTTGCAAAATGATCATCATCATAATATTTTATATAACAGTCCAAAAGAATAATAACAATAAAATACGCGGAAATATCCTTATGGGAAGAAAGTTCTTCAATTTTTTTTTATTACTTCCTATCCGCATTTCTGGTATTCCAAATCAATTGTGTGTGAGTGCATCAGCATGAATGTAATTTCAGGGGAGGAGAAATGGATATACGCGTTATCTATAGTTGGGATTTCAACATGAAAAATTAAGAAAACTAAAGCTATTTGCCAAATCGTTGTATCCCCAAGTGAAGCGCTGTTCAGAGTGGTTTTTGATGTTGCCACACACGCCGCGTTTACATGTCAGGAAATGAGATTTCACTGTGTTGTTGCAAAATTTTTCGAGATATACTTGTATTTACTTGTAAAATTTATTATGAAATCAACATCATTTATTGTTATTAATACAATTTATATTTTGAGATAAGGTGGTGATATCTGCGAGGGTTTTAAGTTCGGAATGAGATAGGTTTGGCAGCAAAACGCCTGATGTTACCTACTCCTGCACGCATTGATTAGTATATAGGAGACTTTGGAGTTACAAACTTGTTTTAATGAGGTTGTTGAAATGCATTTTTACGAGTATAAGGAACGCTGATGCAAGTTCTATCTCATTGTGAGCTGACCTCGTTATAAAAAAGCGCAATCTTCCTATCTTTTTAATACACATTCTTATTAGCGAGGGGATTCATTTCCGTGCCTCATCTTCGTTATAACGACTTTTGACGACCCTTGCTGTTCGTTCGGAGGGTCAACTCATGGTCGAACGCTGATGACGCATATGGCGGCGTCCGGGGAGTAGTAATGGCGAGTGACATTTAATGTCATCATAAAGAGGCCAGTATAGGCCGGCATCCGCGCCACAAGAGATCCCAAAGGTTCCTATTACGTCATCACTTATCTTTGCACATATTAAACAATAATGTTTGTTTGTTTGTTCTTGGTTTTGAGGTTTCGCTCTGCTTATAAGGTGTTGGCCAAAGGTCGCATTGTGTGGGCGCATTTTAATGATTGTGTTTTTAATTTGTTGGGTTGCAACGACAATATCTTTTAGTCTGAAGCAAAAAACTTAATTTATTCTTGTGAAGAAATTGCACTTCCGGATGTTATTTACCTGCAGACATTTGGCTTGTTTTGCTGTGGCAAATCATTAAAATGATGACTGGGTTGGGAGGGGAGATTCATTTGAAGTGGAAAGAAAAAATTGATTTCTTAGTATTTTTTTGTTGGGATAATAATTTTAATTGGGAGTAAACAAAGGAAATTTGATGAGATTTGAGATTTTGATGTGTGCCGAATCGAATAGAATTAACTGCATGAGTGCATGGGTTATTGTTATGTTTTTTTTTTTTTTTGTTTTATTTGTATTTCCATGAAAATCTAATCAAATTGCGTGTTTTGTTTGCAATTAATAATCGGAGATGGGATTTGTTTCCGCATGATTTTGCAGCTTATCAGATTGAGACAGTATAGTACTAGTACAGTTACACTGTGCATTCTAATGTAAATAAAAAGATACAAAGTTGCTTAATTATGCTGGCGTTGTTTTTAGCTTGTTCAATTATTCATCTGTTGTGGTTTAAGACAAACAAAACGCAAAAGAGTTTTAATAAATTGTTTAGATTTAAAATTTGGGGCGTTTTTGAGCGTTGGTCTGTGCGTAGAAGGAAGTTTTGCTCAGCAACAGTTGTCAGTCGCATTTCGAGTTATCTGGAAACTTTATTAATGTCATATTAAGATTTTATGGCAATTTTTATTGTTTAATGATGTAATATGATAAATTTTAAATAAAATGTTAAATTTATTACCAGCTCTATGGCTGCATTTAGTTTTGTTCGCAGCAAATGGTCTATATTCAAACAATCATGTTAATTTAGTATAGCCAGTTATGAACCAATTTAAAATTCTAAAATTTTCATGTGTGAATATTTAGTAGTAGATTAATATTTAATCCTCTGATGCCTAATAATGATGGCTTGAAACCATATCTCCACGTTAAACCTATGGGAATAAAAATCCATTGGCTTTGAATGGGCTTTAGAATTACCAATTACGGCAACAACATAAATCTTAAAAAAATTTACAAATTTATTTTTTTGTGAGAAAAGCACTCTCGATGATCAAAAAAAAAAAATTGCAAATACAGTAAATTGCAGAATTTCAGGCTCATTGGTTAAAAGGGTCATTAGGCCAGGGATAAACAATTTTTCTCGAATAATTCGAAATATCGTCATACCGGTTATAAAAATGTCATTCATCCTAGTTTTTTTTTTTTTTTTTTTTTTATTTGTTTTGGGATTCAAAATTTTTTTTTATTGAATTGTGAAACATTGGGATCTTTGTTATTTATTTTTTTTTGAAACTTTATTGAAGGAAAATCAAATATTTAAGTCTAAATTGTTGCCCGTAGGCAAGCAGAGCGGAAGAGAACTTTTGCACCCAACTCAATAGGGAATTTCTAATAATCCTCTCACTGTCATTTTTAGAACATGTACGACTTTCTTTTTTTGTCTGTTTTCGTTTCCATTCTCGTCGGCAAAGGCAAATACTGACACTGTTGAGTGATGAGGGGCGAGGGCGACCGCCATGTTGGATTTCTTGATATGAATCTTTATGCTATTCAACTTTTCTTTCAACCGATATGTTTTCAACTGATATTTTTTTAGTAGCGACTGGCTTATACTATTACATGCAAAAATCTTTAAATTCTTGCGGCTGCAGTGTTGATCGATTTTAATAAAAAGCAGGGGAAAAAATAGATGGGGAAGAGAGGAAAGAATGTGAGATGAAGAAACGAATAAATTGATGTCACTTGGAAATGTGGCTTAATGTAAAGAGAAAGCTTTTACATCGTGCAATAATATCTTGACTAAGTTTTCGTCTTGCGATGGAAAGTTGTGGAATGTTGAAAACTTGGGTTTAATTTACAATTGACCAATCACAACGAGGTTGTTGAATGTTGTAACAAAAATTCAAATATTTCCGAACAGTTTTTTTTTTTTGAAGATTCAGATTAATTATCACGTACAACGTTCCTCCATCATCATCATCTTCGTAACTCATTTTAACTTTTCCTCTGAGAAATTAAAAATTGACTTAAAGCTAGTTTTGGCAGAAGCGCCAAACATTTTTTTCTGCCATCATCTTTATGCTCATCTACATGTAGGAATGTATTTGCTCAGCTTTCAAACATTTTGACATTTATTTAAGACGTTGAAAGGTTGGAACGACATAAAACAATTTATTTATTATGAGTACCTACGGTATATATGCAAAATGTTTAATTTAGAATTTTATTATGCCGGATTCAGGTCGGAAAACTAAAATAAATAAATAACATTAGCAGGAAAAAAAGTGTTCTAACATTTCAATATATCTGACACGAATGCTAATCTCCAGGACCTGGGCGTGAGTGTTTCTGGGATGAATTGGGAGAACCTGATGAATTGCAGATACGATATTCTCTCTTTTCTTCTCAATCCGTCGCACGTGTCTCCTTTTTCTATTTTTTATTCCAACTCGATTTCCTTTTCTTGAGCTCGTTAAGAAATCTAGTTATGTTCAACTAATAAGGCGCTAAAGAAATCAACGATGGGGACGCATTAGAAAGATTCATTTTTATTCCTACTGAAATATAAAATAAAAAACAAAAAATATTGGATCAGAGCCAGAAAAAATTGCTTTGAAGAAATTAAGCTTAATATCGCGGGGAAATTCAGAGTTTACCTACAAAATAATATATTTAACTGGACAGGAAATTTAAAGGCAACCATGATCTTAAAATTCCATTTGCGTGTGCAAAGAAGTGAAATGGGTTTAAAGAAGGTGGTTCCTTGTGGTTTGCAGAAGTTTACCCCACAAGAGGAATATCGGTTTTACAGTTTTAGAAATGTTAAAATGGACCCTTATTTATTGCATAAGTATAACTGTTTGTTGAGATGTTAGCCAAAACCGGATCGAGAAGTTGACAAAGTAACGCACAACGTGGTGACAGTTGAATAAAAACTAAAACCTGACATACATAACTAACCAATAATAAATGAGTTAACACTAAAAGATGACTGACAACATCAAACACATTCATTACTCCCACTGTTTGGGTTGTCAATAATTAAAAATATCAAAACAATTACAATAATATGATTAACTATTACAATAATACGACATTTCAATGAACAAGCCACAAACATAAAAGATACAAAATGTTAAACTAATTATCTAATTCCCATTTTACGAGTGCACCAGCGATGCTTTTTTTTTCCAACGCCTTTTGTCAAATTATCCGCAATCATGTGCTCCGTTCTCGTAAAATTTACCGCAATCATTTTGTTCTTGATCGTTTCTCGCACAAAATGATGTTTTATGTCGATGTGTTTAGTCTGCGCATGATAAACAGCATTCTTCGACAAATTAATTGCACTGTGGTTGTCACAGTGGATCATGAATGGTTTTATATCACGAACTTCGAGTTCTTCGACAGCGCGTTTCAGCCAAATGGCCTCCTTGGATGCCATCGCCAATGACATATACTCAGCCTCAGTTGTCGAATCTGCAACAGTTGGTTGTTTCTTGCTAGACCAACTAATTGCACCGCCAGCAGATAGAAAAACGTATCCCGTTGTCGACCGTCGAGTGTTGAGACAACCTGCATGGTCCGCATCCGTAAATCCAACAATAATAGAGCTCTTTGAAGTTCCGTACACCAATTTTAGATTTTCAGTCTTTTTCAAATACCTCATTATTCGTTTCACTGCGATCCAATGCTGTTTTCCGTAATTTGAGTTGAACTTTGATACAACTCCCACTGCTTGTGCAATGTCCGGCCTTGTTGCTTGTGCAGCATAAAGCAAACTGCCGAGCACCTCTTGATAAGGCACATCTTTCATCTCGTTCCTTTCGCTATCGATTTTTGGCGCCATTTGCTTTGTCAATTTAATGGTCTAATGGTCTAATGGTGTTGCAATTGGTTTGCTGTCCGCCATGCCAAAACGCTTCAATAAATTCTTAACGTATCTCAATTGATCTAAGGCAATAGTGCCTGTTGACGAGTCCCACAAAATTCTCATTCCAAGGCAAAAATGAGCCGGCCCAAAATCTTTCATGTTGAATTTGGACATCAACTCCCGCTTCACCTCATTTTTCAGTGCCAAATCGTTTGCGAAAATGAAAAGATCATCGACATAAACTGGGATGATGACCAAACCTTTGCCGACACGCTTAAAATAAACACACACATCGAAATTTGTGCATGTTAGACCAATTTCTCGCAGTCCATCATCCAAAAGTTTGTACCAAGCTCGCCCAGCTTTAAACAGTATATTGCCTTTTTCAATAAACAATATTTGCGATTTTCGTTGATTCTGTTAAACCTTCGGGTTGCTGCATATAAATTTCCTCGGATAGCTTTCCGTCCAGAAATGCAGTAATTGCGTCCATTTGGTCCACTTCCCAACCATGCGCCACTGCCAACGCCATCCGCATACGAAAAGTTGTATACTTTACAACCGGCGAGAATGTTTCATCGTAATCGATCCCGTTAATTTGTGAGCATCCACGAGCAACCAACCGGGCCTTGTACCGCTCTATCGTCCCATCCACTGTCCTCTTTTTACGAAAACCCCAGCGACACAAAATCGGCTTTCTTCCTGTTGGCAAATCGACTAGATCCCACGTCCCGCATTTCTCGAGCGATGAAAATTTGTCTGCTATTGCCTTCTTCCACTCGTCTGCATCGGGCAGCTGCATTGTCTCGCTAAATGAGTTTGGATCGTCCCCAATGCAATTTTTTGCAACATAATGCTTCACCAAGTACAATGATGGCCCACAATTCCGCTGTGGTCTTTCATCTTGTCTTCCATCTCATCGTCACTCGTTCCGTCATTGTCGTCCACAAAATCTTCCATTATGTTTTCCACAACTGCATTAGCTGCAACATTGTTATTTTGCACGATGATGTCTTCTTCCTCCTCCGTCTCAACCGACTCAACTGCAGGTGGGACATTTCCGACTATGTCTGCCGCATTTGAATCAATCGAAACATTAAAGCTACAGGCAATCTGTGGAAAAGAATAAAAATAAAATAAAAATTATCCACGTCTTCAATTGTCTGCTTGAATGTTGTTTCTTCAAATATAACATCTCTGGAGATTTTCACTCGTTTTGTGGTGGGGTCAAACAGCCGATACTCTTTGGTATTGTTGCAATACCCCACAAACGTCAGTTCTTTGCTCTTTGTATCTCATTTCTTTCGTTTTTCTTTGGGATATGTGCATGGGCTTTGCACCCAAAAACGCGAATCATGCTTTAATCTGGTTTCGTCTCGGTCCAAACTTCCTCTGGTGTCTCGTTTTTCAAGACGCGCGTAGGCGACCAATTTTTCAAATAATTGGCAACCATTATCGCTTCGTCCCAATATTCTCTTTGTAGAGAAGCTCCTTGCAGCATTGACTGTGCTTTTTCGACCAAAGTCCGATTTGCACGCTCTGCAAGTCCATTTTGTTCAGGTGTGTACGAGACCGTAAGTTGGTGGACAATTTCGCCATTCTTTAAATAACTGAAAATTTTTGCTCAAATGTTCTGTCCCATTATCCGTGCACAAAATTTTAATCGATTCTCCCGTCTGTTTTTCCACCAATGCTTGAAATTCTTTAAACTTGGCGAAAACTTCGGTTTTTGCTTTGAGTAAGTACACAAACAATTTTCTCGAATAGTCGTCAATAAAAGTCAAAAAATATCTTGCACTGCCTATTGATTTGTCCGTCATTGGTCTGCAGACATCAGAATGGATAATTTCCAATTTTCGTCCTGCACGTTGGTTTAAACTTGTTGGAAACGGCAATCAATGCTGTTTTCCTTTCAAACAAGCCCCACAAATTCCAGGTGATTCGCAATTAATTTCCAAGCAATTCACCATTTTACGTAGATTTTTTATTCCACTATTGCTTAAATGTCCTAAACGCTGATGCCATGTTTCATATGATACAAGCGATTTCGAGTTTGCTGATTTTAACGCACTTCCACGAATTCCTTCGCTCACAACGTCTAGTCGATAGAGTTCATCAAATCCAGATGACTTCGCAATTAACGTATTGCACCCTTTCCGAAGTCGGCACTCATCGTCTTCGAAAAACACTTTCGTCCTGTTTCTTGTGAGTTGTCGAATCGAAATCAGATTTGCTTTTAATCCGGCCATCAAGTAAACATCGTTAAAAACTGCATGTTGAATTTTTTCTTCCGATCTCACTTTTAAATTTAAAGTTCCTTTTCAATTTCCATACACAAACTCGCCACTTGCTGAAACAACACATACTTGTGGTGCCAAATGCAAGTTTTCAAGTTGTTTGCAATTTGATGCCATGTGAAAAGATGCCCCCGAATCCACCATCCAGTCAATTTCTGCATTTTTTGTCAAAAAGACAGCAGAAGAAACCGTTGCAACCTCGCACTTCCTGGTACACATGCTCTTGCACTCCAAGTGCAATGGTCGCCAGTGCTTGCAGCTCCTTAGTTGCATCTGTCAGTGTTCCATCGACATAACTCCACAGACCTTCTAGAATCAATTGCATCTGCATCGCAAATTTCCAATTGTTGTAGTTTGAAATTCCTTCCAATTTTTTGAATTGTTGCCCGTGGTGAACGTGCGTCGCGTTAGCCATTTTATTTCGATTGATGCGTTACAAAAACGTTTGCAAAAATTCTGCGTTCACATGTCTCGAAATCGATTCCAAAAATAGTCCTATTTTCGCGCCAAATTCGTCCTGGAACGTACCGCTAGCGATGTGCAATTTTTACAGCTATGCTCGGCCCATAACCTGTTGAGATGTTAGCCAAAACCGGATCGAGAAGTTGACAAAGTAACGCACAACGTGGGACAGTTGAACAAGAAGAATTTTAATGTGTAAAAACTAAAACCTTACATACATAACTAACCAATAATAAATGAGCTAACACTAAAAGATAACTGACAACATCAAACACATTCATTACTATTCAATGCTAAAAGTTGGAATCGTAAAAATCTATTGAGGATAATCAGTTATTTGGGTACAAATGCGCAGTTTTTGTATGGCGAGTGAGTCGAATATCAACCGGTGAATCGTGTTCATTGGAAAACTTTTTCGGTTGCTAGTAAACCCGATAAACTGTATTGAAAATGTAAGTAAATATTGGTTTATTGCATGATTGATGCATTTTAACATTTTTTTTTGACGTAAAAACACAAATACACAATTTCACAACAATTTGTTATAAAAAAAATAAATTTAGTGATTTTACCGGTAAAAATTTGTATGTTTATATATTTTTTTCTTCTTTACATTTTATAATATCAATTTTATAATATCAATTGTTGACATCAGTTTGAAATTGGTTTTCTACATTTTATATTTGTTTTCTTTGCCTAAACTGAACTCCAATTTGCTTTTTAGTGAATTGGACTTGCAACAGCTTTAAGTAAATTCTCTTACAAAATCTTTTCATTTCACTTGAATAACCTCATTACAATTAAAATATTTAAAAAAAAAATCTTCCAAATTAGCACTTAATTTCCATAATTAGTGCAATTTCTGAAATGCAAGCATGTAATCACTTCATGTGATCTACGAATCATAAAGCATGCAGAAATATTCGACATTACTAAATCAACGAGCGAAAGTTGAGGCAACAACCTTTCATTCATAAATAACTACGGGTGCCTGTGGAGGCCCACCCAAAATCTTTTTTTCAGCCCCATTTTTACGCAGTGCATTTGCATTGCCAAAATAACAGGACACGAGCAACAACAAAATATTTACAAACTGCTAAAAACAACCGTGTTTTCATTACAACATGACAACAATATTGCTCTTTGATGTCGCTACCAGACATCCGTACACGAGCTATTTAGGTCATAGAAATACAGGCCCTTAGATTTGTGCCCATCGGTCTCACTATTTTTTTATTTCAAGCACGTTTTAAACAGTTGCATTTTATTATACAGTAGTGACAAGCGCAAGGCAGACGAGATAAAAATTGTCTGACCGTTTTTATTTTTTTTTTCGTTTTTAATCTTTGCAACTTGATGACGCAAGTACGGCGTTAATATTCGAAGGTGGTAAAAATAGAAGCTCTTCCGCTGTCAGACAGCCAAGAAAAAGAAGCAGACAACTTAAAAAAAAAGTAATGGGAAGAAACTGGATTGTCTTCTGACGTTGGTCGAAACATAGTAACCTAGGGAAAGCCCAAGAGACTGGTCAAAAAATGGGAAGCGAGGGGAATGTCATCCACATGTTTTTTATCCGACACCCTGTTTGCGCAAAAGGTCTAATTGGCGATGTGTTGTTGTAATAGGGTGATAAATAGATGGCCTCGAGCTGTTCCGTCTTGTTTTTGTTTTTATTTTTAAGAAAAATGATAAAAGGATGCAAACACAAGAGGTGTGAGTTTGAAAAAAGAAGAATTGGTAATTGATATTTATTTATAGCAAGTAATGCTGGAAAAAAATGTGAAATATTTTATCTGCAATCTGCCTAATAGCAGTCTTGCACCCACCAGTTTGTTTCTTTTATGAAATGCACTCAGACTTAACTTATATGATGTAACATAGAAAAGCACTATAATTTTAATACCAGTTATGGTTTTCGTTACCTGTTACTCATTAATTATTTAAAATTTTATAGGACTGAGAAGCTTAGGAATAAAATGCTATTCATGGTAATGTAAATATGGGGATGTTGAATAGACAATTTTTTCATGTGAACAATATCCATTGACTATATAAACTTGACTGGGAGTTGTAGTTTTTAAAAACGGAGCGATTCCAAAAAATTGAAAATACTAAAAAAAAAATTTTTGGACTCAAAAATCAATGCTTACTGCTGCAATAAACTAATAAACCCAAAAAATGCAAAAACCAAACGATTTTAAAAACAAAGAAATGTAAAATTGTTCTATTTTGTGAGCCTTGAACGTACCCAATGCAATTTTCTAGACTTTTCTATGTACTCGCTTGCTTTTGGCTATTGCTACGTTCATCTTTAGGTGGATAATCTTAAATTGCAATCCTCTGAATATAGTTATTTTGACTTCAATTGTTTTCCGATTTGTTGAAGCTAACTGTTAGGGTTGATAGATGTAAAGTTCATGCAAGCAGGTTCAAAGTTCAAGTTAGAATGCCTTTTATTTACATAAGTACAGAAAATGAAATATAGTCGGCGCTCTAGTGGTCAGTTTGGGTCTGGCATTGGTCACAATGCCGTGAGTGGCGCTAGCCTCACACGACCCTCCCCAGCAAAAAAATGATGTCCCCATCATTAGTCCTCCTCTCCGGCAGGTCGCAACTGTGCGCCGTGCGCTTTCCAAGTTCGGCCGTCTGCGTCCTTTATAATAAAGATTTCGGCCGAGATTTTCTCGCATACTGTGTGCGGTCCGTCGTACAAACTATCAAATTTGCGGGTGCGGGGTCCCTTACTAAAGAGGACTCTGTCGCCAACTTGGATGTTGGATGCCATCCTGTTGCGGTCAAAGCGCTTCTTTGGGCCGACTGGGCGTCCCCCAAATTATCGGTGGCGACGGCACGAATTTCGGCGATGTTTT
>JH432011.1:269206-292453 GCA_000239455.1 Strigamia maritima | reverse complement strand
CTCTTATCCATGTTATTGTTTTATGAATAAATAATTCGGTTTTTTGGTTCTTTAATTATTAAATTTTTAATTTTATTAGTTTTTTTTTTAAAAAAAAATTGAGCGTTAGTTTGTGATCCCAGTGGATTGGTGACTTTAATAAACTCAGCAGTCGGAAAAACAAAAGTGATTTTTCATTACTAAGTAAAGTACCTTCTTTCCTTTAGTTGAATACATGTACAAAAAAATTCATTAATTTTTTTTCTTCCATATACTTTTTTGTTCCCCATTCTCATTTATTTATTTCCTTTTCTTTCTCTTTTGTGCAAATTTTATGCATTTTAAAATACATGAAGCTTCTTTATATATATTGTTTAATTTTTTTTACGCACGAGATGTGCTTACTTTTTCTTTTTTTCTTTTTTTTGTTTTTTATTATTTGACCACGGGTCAGATTTCCAGCTCGCTGGTTTCTAAACAACGTCAAAATGGAATGAAAACGTATTGATGCGCTCTTAGCAAATACTTAAGAGTAAAGACATAAAGTTGGATATTGATTTTTATTTATTATTTATACATAGAGTGAAAAGGTTTTAGTAGTTTTTATTTTTATAAAATTTAAAAATTGCAGAAAATCTTTAATCCAATATTGCACAGTACGTAAAATTTCCAACTCTAAGCAGTTTAACTGGACATACGAAAATAAAATTGCGATTTTGCTTCGAGTTAAAATGGCAAGGTTGATTGAAATCTTATTTCCACTGCAGATCATGTCCTGGGAGCTTTTAGTATTTTTTCTTCTAGAATTTTTTTTTTAAATTTGCATTTGCATTTACGTCGTAGCATAGCACTTATCAATAGCATATATTTGCTTTCTGAAATAAATCGATTTTTTTATTTTTTGAGTACTTTGACATTTTATGCACATCTTATTGATTGGGAATTATTGTATTGTTTGGTTTTCTTGATATTGGATCTGCAATTTTCTGCCTCTTGGCTTTTTTAGGTTTTGTTAATTTTATGTTTTAGCAAAAACGCTAATGGAAATCTTCAACTGTACGCATAATGCCAACTGCAAACAGCAGGCAAGCGAACAAGAGCTTGTTGGAGTTTGACTGGGTGGGAGTGCTTCGGCAACAACTTTTATTGCAAGAGCGAGAGATACAAACCTACATACAGTATAACCAACAGGGTAAATTCTAAAAAAAAAAAATAAGAGAAGACATTGCAGTTTCTGTGTTTGACTCGGCATTGTTCACTTGTAATAAAGAATAAATAAATGACCATTGATGACGATTTTGACTAAGAGAATATGACAATTTGTTATTATATATACGTATACAATTAATAAAGAATGCAATGATGACTGCATATTTTCCTATTAAATGAGTTGTATGAATATAAAATATGAGTGTTGCCTAGTTTGTAAACAGTATATTAGTATTTCATGAAATGTAAAATTGTATTGCCTGCAGTGATAAACGTTGGCAAGCATTTGGAATTAAATATCGTGTTGTCATGGAACTAATGACTTAATGGGAATGTCCATATGGATATGTTTTAGTTTCCGGTTTGCAACAAGCTTAGAATTTTGACACGTAAATAAATTTGTTGTTTATTTTATGTTTCAAGTTGTGGATTACTATTGATTTTAAGAAACTGTGCTTTGAAAAACATTTGATAAATACAGTATCTTTGTTCTATGAATTTTTTGGTGACTGGCAAATATTGAAAGTAGTTCTGCTACAATGGATCTATGTGAATGTTGTCTTTCGAATAAAAGTTTTACCACATATTTTAAAAATTTACAACTGAATCAAAACAAATATAAAACATTTCAACTATTCGCATGCGAGAAGGAAAATAGCTTCTAAAATATAAATAACATCTAGAAAATAATTAATTTTTCAATTTTTTACATTAGAAATCTGGACATTTTAACATTATTTATCTGCTGCTCCTAGAGCTTCTGTTCAAATACAATTCAATGAGAAATTTAATTTTTTTTTTGATGAATTGTATTTCAATCAAGTTTTCTTGACAGCTTTAAATTGTTTCCCTGTTTTATTTTTTTTTTTTTAAAGAAAATCTGAAAATTCTAGAAATTCTTTACAATAAATATCCAGTCTCGTGTTTTATGGGTCATATTCTTCTATTTTCCGCACGTTTTTTATTAAAAAATTTAATAACTAGAATGTAAAACTAATTAAATAACTGAGGTCTTTAACCCTATACTGACTGTTGAAACTATGTTCCATACCATTACTATTTCATAACCACAACTTTTGATACTAATTAAAAAAAATAAGCTGCTGCAAAATGGAATGAGTTTATCTCTTTAAAACTGCAATTAATAGAAAAAATTCAACTATTTATAACTTCATAAAACTGAGTCGCCAACACGAAGCAAAGTTTTACTGGGAAGTCATCTTAAAAACACATGGTATGCGGTTCCATTAGTCTAATTATTATTAGTGAACATATTTGAACTTTCTTTCGAGAGAAGCTCATAAAAGCTACTTGATGTGCTGAATTGTGGAAAAGAAATTGCACTAGCAGCGCGGAATTAATTTGCTAAAGTGTTGCTTCTACATATAACCAATAGTGGGAGGAGTGGAAAGCAAAGGGGGAGTTATTGCGTGGTATCTGGTACTTGGATGTTTTATAGTACTACCGGAAATAATTTAATTAGGTTCAATTGACTATTTCTTCTTCTGATTAAACCGCATAGATGCGTGTAAATGAAGTCAATTTGGATTTATACGATTATTGTGTAGATGTATTTCTAAAATCAAATTTATCTTGCACAGTATACAATCTAAAAACTGAAAATTTTAAATGTTGAAATTTGAAGTTTGAGTACAAAAAGAAAAGAAAAAAATGAATCAGGAAGGTTATCTAGCAATCTGAAATTTGAATTGTGACTCATAAATGTCAGGAAAATTGTTTTTAGGCCAAAAAAATGTTTTATTATCAACAACAAGTTACGACTTTTGATAGTAAAAATAAAAAAATCGAATAAATAAATGCATTTCAACATTGCAATAATTGCATAAAATTAAAACTTTTATATAAACAATTTTTTTTAATTTATAAACTAGATTTACCTGGCCTAGTACAAGATTAAGTCGTGGTGAAAAACAGAAAGATTTTTTTTCCAGGAAATTAACTGACTCCAAGGTTGTTGATAAGAGGTTATCAACATAAAATCACACCACTTTTTTTTTATGTATAAAAGCATCAATTTTGTACTTAAAACTGACAAAAGATTTTTATAACCCGCAAAACTCATGTTGCATGAACGATCTCATCATTGGCACAAGTGATGCATTGTTACATCAGTGTCATTAATAAGACTGAGTTTCAGGTCGACGACCTGACAGACACCTCCCCATCGCTTAATGTAATCGTCAAGCATCACCCACTAATCACCAAGTTCACAGCCTGATCCTGTGCTCTAAACTTAGCCGAGGGAGTAAGTTTTAGGCAAAAAGTGCACTCAGTCTTCCAGGGTCTAAATCAATAAACGAAATTACATTTTTTTTGTATTATTATTCTTGTACTATTGAGGTAATGTATTAGGAATGGGTTCTAACAGCCAATAGGTTTAGGAAAGAAAATATAAAATGCATTATTGATCATGTGAAATTATACTTTGGTCCAACTTATTAAAGCTAGGAACCAGCAGATTGTTGCTATCTCAGAAATGACATTGATGTACAGTTTTGATTCTATTCTAAGGCTATCTCGGGCGTTTTCATTTTTCCATTTCCTGATTCATAGTTGAAGATTATTATTCTTTCATATTTCATCTTCAATCTATCATTTTTGCATATTCTGCTGTATTTCTTTGATTAGAAGTCGCGCAGTCGCACTCGACTGGATCATGAGAATGTAGAAGCTGCGAACTCCTGATATGGAAAATTATTTGTTTAAATTTAATAAAAATATTCCTAAACACAAAAATAGCAGACATATTAGAATGTTGTTTTTATATGTAAGTATTTAAGCTTCTAACTTTTAATCGAAATACGATATGAGTATTTCCAATAATATTTGAAGATCCTAGTTTATAGTGGATATTAAAATTTTCATTTGCTGTGGCATTTCCTAATAGGACCTACAGTGGAATAGACGCAGCTTCTTCTCGAAATACGATATTAAAAAAAAATGTATCATAGGAGTAATATTTGTCTGGCATTGAGCGTGTATTCAGTCAGATTGGTATGGTCGAGTTACAAGCTTTTATAGTCGGTTTCATTCATCCATAGATGATTTTTGATGAAACTCTTATCCAAACATACTTTATTGAACTAAATTAAATATGACTCCAATTAAACTAGTTTTAAAGCAAAAAAAATCGATTAAAAAAAGGAAAAAAGGAATCTAGAATTTTTAGAATGTAAAATTACTTGGACATCTTCAGTAGCTAACTGAATGTTACGAAACACAAATGACACAATTGATGTATGGTTTGATCCTCATTGATCAGACTGCTCTTCTCTCCTTTATAACATTTTTTAAAGCAAATTAGACAATTTTTGACTTTATTCTGATTTTAGTAGTTCTATTTGTGGTCATAATAGTTTTTCATGAAACTTCATCAGAAATGTGAGTGTAGTTTTTTCACAGTTTTTATAAGTATTTTATAAGTAAGATAGTAAATAGTAAATACCGTATATACTCGCGTATACTCGCGACCCCGACTTAAAACGACCCGCATATAAGTCAAATTGGAAGAAAAATACTCCTCGACTTTATACGCGTGCATATACAGTATTCACAAGTCACGTCAGTTCAACGTTTAGGCCACCCTATGGGTAGCCTATGGGCCTATAGGTGGCCTGCATGTTGAACAGACGGGATTTGTAAAATTCTAAAAAAAAAAAAATGTTTGTTTCTTTGACCCGCGTATAAGTCGAATTTGGAAAAATAGGCCTAGATTTGGTTCAAAAATCCTCGACTTATACGCGAGTATATACGGTAGTTCACTGTTTCACAGTTTTTTTGTGTTACTTACCGGTTTTCATTTAAAAACCGTCTTCAGGACCATAAGAGTAAAAGTACTTTTTTTGCTAACTGATTGAATGTTTTCTTCGGGGTTTTCAGCCCATTATCTAACAAAAACCAATAACCGTTTTTATGTAGGGCTTTACTCCAGTGCCTAAAAGCAAAAGTAGGCTTAGTTGGGGCCGCTGCACACAAATGCTGACGATGATGAAGGCTCAGTCAGCAATTTTCATTATTAATTTTTATTTTTATCAATTTTTATGGCTTTTATATTGTTCATTTGAGAAGGTTTTTAATGCCATTTTTTAATACTTTAAACTAATTAACAGGGTATGAGAAATCTACTGGCACAAGTTCAGAATAAATGGAGTAAATTGTAACCTTGAGTCTTAGATATTGGTAGAGCAGCAGATGCAACCCGTTAGGCACCAATTTGTCAAGAGTGATAAACGTTGACGTAATTTCAAACCTATTCAATGGGAAACACGGTTCTAATGTCAAAACATTTGCTTTGTTAAATTTAAAAAAAAAATTTATTTAGGTCACTTAAACATCTCACTTTCGATACATTCGTTTACAGTTACAAGAAAATCTGGACCCAATTTAACTTTGTTTACATCCTAAAGCTTTGCTGCACAACACAAACAAAAAAATAAACGTAGTCTCCAAGGTTTGGTAAAATGCTAAAATTTGGTAAATTTTGTCGAGCTGAGTTGAAAAATCATTGTTTCGTTGCCCAAAAATATGCGCAACAATACAAAAACGAGAATGAAAATAAAAATTTGTATTATTTTGTAAGCGTTTTCGTTTGTTAACAATGGCCTGCACGTTTATGGATGACGAAACAATGATTTTTCGACTCAGCTTAATGAGAGGATTAAAATGTAATATACCGTAATATACCGATACAATGCACTTTTCAGCCGAGGACATTTTATCCAACCGTGGGATATTTATTTATTTATTTATTTATTCTCAAGTTAGTCATCTTTAACAATAAATATGACGTAGAATGTTCATTCTCCTAATGATGAAATATAATGAAAATTAATGGTTGAAATTGAATCTTACTTGGAGCTAATCATAAGGTCAGTGTGGATGCAGCAATCGATACAGATCTGAGCCGAAACAAATCAACCGGAAGTTGGTGCGGTGACATGTAATTTTAGCTTCACGTGGTGAACTAATCTAATAACTTCCACGGTATCATTACAAACTGGAAAACAGCAGATTGATGACAACTCTATTGACAGTGAAGGCCATAATACAATAAATACATGAATTATTAATCCTTCGATGGCTTTCATCATAATAATTTTACAAGCCTTTAATCTTTAAGCATTCTATTAAAAACTTTCTCTGCCTTCACTTCCGATTTGTATTCTTCTCTGCATCAACAGTTCCTTTGTAAAACCTACCCTTCAATTCCATTATCCACACTTTTTAAAATTCTACGTATCGATTCTATTATCCTCTCGTGCTTTAAACTAAAGAGAATTGCATTTACCTAGTGTAATGAATACAAAACATATAATCATCAACTTTAAAAGCATTCCATCATCGAAGAAACTGAAGGAAAAAATAAATTATTCTATTATCTTCCCTGCCTAATTAATTCCATGACAAATTGCTGCCAGAGATAATCTGCTGGCGTGCATGACGTAATTCGAGCTACATTAATAGAAGCTACTTGTTACAATGTAATATTGTTATAGTTGTAAGACAAATACAGCTGCACACTTTCTTCTAGTTAACTCGTTTGAAGCTAACAACGATTTTTAGCACTTGTTCTGATGGGATTTGTTTGTACTATATTTTTAATCAAAGTGAGAAAAATTTACGAGTAATCATAAGTAATGTCATTAAAATCAATAGTAAATAAGAAGAAAAATTAAGTTCCGGATTTCTGTTGGAGTCTTGATAAGGATTTTTATTTGTTTGTGAGATTAAGGTGAGGAATCTTTACAAATAAACGACTTCGATTTAATTTGTTCAATTTTTGCCTCTTTTTTCTTTTTTTCATTGTTGAGTGATGAATGTGAGAAATCAATAACGTAAAGTGTATTATCAAGTTGCATTTTCTTTTCTGAATGATGGAAAAGGTCACCTGTCAATTGTCATAAATATAAATTGACTGTTGGCTTTTTCACTGTAATTCTTTATCACATTTTTCGATTTATGAGTTGAAATGACTGGTTGTTTGGAAAAAAAAATATTATGTATATACTCACTTCAATTGCTTGTTACTTATTTTAAAAGAAAATTCAGTTTAAGTGAAAAGTTTTTGGTGAATCAACATAAAAAGAAATTGCATTAACAACTCACGAATTGACTTTCCTTTGAAAGAATTTTCTCTTTAAATATTTTACGCAAAGTTTTGTATTTTGAGTGACATTTTCGGCGCATGACAGCTAACATCATGACCTATGCATATCGCAAACTTCCATGCTCCATACAGAAGTCCGAAATGACTTATCACGCTGCGCACCAAAAGCTCCTAGCATAGCCAAATGACAGTTAATATCCAAAGGTGGAGTTGCGCGATAGTTTTGCTATGCAAATACTATGCGATGTACCATTTAAAGGCGGATTCAAACTTGTGAAAAAGCCATGGATTTATAGCACGCAATTTAAATATCCCCAAAACAGATGTGAACATGTTACAGAAGCAAAAAAAAAAACAATAAAAGCTAACAATAGCTGCGATCAAAATTGAAGTCACAAGTGTTTTTAGTATTTTGATGCGTTTTGCCTCATAAAAGCTCTAAAAAGTCAATAAAATGTAATTGTAATGAAAAAATACATAGAAAAATATTATCTTTACATAATGTTAATAATTGGAGGAAAATGATTACGGTGAAGTTAAATTTGGAAAAATTGTAGCCTTGCGTCTGATAAATTTGTGTTTTGACTCGGGTGCTATCCTATTGCAATGGCAGGGCTCCAGATTTAACTTAACGAAAAAAGCAGAGATCCACCTGGACCCATTCTTCACAGTAAAAGGGAGAGAGGAAAAAGGTTGCGATCAGCGAGTGGACACATGAACCGCCTTTATATACTACCAACTGTGATTTATCCGTGCGAATAATCACATGGAAGTAATAACTTGAAAAAAATCCATTCTTTTTTTAAACAATGTATGACCCTTTCCCAACGAATTGTGTGATGTGGGTTGTTATAAAAGTTGTTCCCTTACGTAGTGCACGCGCTTCATCGTCATGGGAGAAATATCTGCGACCAGCAGTGCCAAGTTTTCTCTGCGATTGTGACCTCAATTTTCCCCCAGGGCATGGCGGGAAAAGTGGGGTCTCTTATCCGCCATCGCGAATGTGTGGCGCAGAATCACTGTTGGGAGTTGCTAGTGAAATGAGAAGTGCAGTTAAAAACGATGGGAAGAAAGAAAAGTGATATGATGTTACAAGTTTCATTTATGCTGCGGTACAATTTCTGTAGCGAGTCGAGTGTGAAATTTGCTCGGGTTTGAGTTAAATATATAATGGGTGGATGACTCATTGGTGTTGTGATGCTCGCGTTGAAAGGCGGGCGAAAAAAGTTCATCAACCCCAAACACTTGTTTTTGTTTGGGTGTTGTAAAGTTTCTAATGAGGGTCGGTCTAGTTGTAGTTGCGTCGTTGCGTGATGGCGGTCAGCGATGTATTTTGTTTTATTTTATTTTTATTTTTTTTTGATTTGTAGGTTTTTGAAGTGGAAAATAAATTTCATAAATTAAAATTAAAATTAATACGAATTATTTTTTTTTTTTTTTGAAAAATGCGTTTTATTTATATGTAAATTTTTTTTATTATTTTGTTTCTATTTATAACAAATTGTGGTTTCATTTTTCAGAATGCCATTTCGGCGGTAAAACTTATGAATTGGAAGATACTTGGCATCCAGATTTGGGTCATCCATTTGGTGTTATGTACTGTGTCAGATGTGAATGTATGATGGTAAGTGAAGACAATTTTTTTTCTTTTTTTGATATTTTTTGGGGGAAGCGAGTAGAGTAGGGGAAGGCGGTTTTTGTTTTGATTGTGATGTATTTTTGGAATGCGTCTGTTTACAAACGGATGTTCATCTGCTGCTGGGGGCTCATATTCAAGGTAATGAAAATATTTGATACATGATGTTGTATCTCCCATTTTGTGAAATAATGAGATATTATTGTGATTCAGCAAAGTGTTTTATGTAATAAATATGAGTAAATCTATAGAATTTTATTAAATATTTTTTTAAATGAAGTTTTGTTATTTTTTTATTGAAAGCAGCTGATGTCGTCAATAAAGCGAAATATGTGACATTTATTAGAATGAAGAAATTTATTAGGGGTTCTTGTTGTTTTAATAACACAAAACGCTTTCCTAAAGCGTATAAAGAGAAAAGAAATGAAATGGAACACGAATTCATTCAATCTAAAGTTAAAGTATCGGGCAAAATTTTGTATTCAAATTCTTAGCCAAGAATGTTTAGACGGTTTATAATGAAATCACATTGTTAAGACATACAAGCGCACGCATTGGAAATGAACAAATTGAAATTGTTTTTATAATTCAGCAGGCAGAAGTAGGACACATTTAATGTTTAATATAGAACTCGATTTTTTGCAGAATGAGAGTTTACACACAGGACAGGAAGGTACACTTGAAGTAGTAATTTTTTTTAAAAAAAATTTGTTGATGTAGTGCAGCAAAGCTCTCGGGGACAAAGACGAACAAATTTCTTGGCTAAGATTATATTGCATTGCAACACTCTGAATTAAACAAGTTTTTTAAAAAAAAAATTAAATTTGAACTGTTTTACGTTCAAACGAAGGAAAAAGAATTGAAAATGACTCAAATTGATGGTAGCTCTTATATATTTTTTTCTTCGTATGTATTCTTGTTTCAAATGATGAATAATAGCAAGTTTTTGAAATGTTTGCAACTTTTTCATTGGAAATTGCTATAATTGAAACACTTCTTTATCACATATTTGTTAGCTATTTTGAGAGATTACTATGGCTGGAGAATTTATTTCAGTTTCAATTTCAGCTGCTATCTTCTTTTTGTAAGCTTCTTAAATGCAGCATGGGAGCTGAAAGAGCATAATATATGACGCCACTTCCGCTAGAGTAAGTTGCAGAAATGACATTAATACACCAAATAAGTACCGAAGATCATTTTTTTTCTTTTATTTTTTCCATATCTAGTTTACTCTCTATTGTTCCCAATGACAAAACTATAGTGATAAATGCTCCAAAAAAGTCTTTTTGTCCCTTTTTTATCATCTGATATTATTCTCCAAATGACTTTTTCCTCTTCAATACATTTAATTAGCGCAAATGCAAATTACTTTGAAAATTGTATTCAATTGAGAAACCATTCTGAAAGAATTTTTTTTAAAAAAATAATATTTAAAAATAATTTTTCTAGAACTTAATTTTTTTTTCCTTTTATTAAAAAGTTTTTTTTTCTTTTTTTTCCTCATCTCTGCACTTTAGAAGAAGTTTTAAGTTGATGGCATCACATGAAAAAACATCTTCCAAATGATTGAAACTCATTCTCCTTTCTGTTACTCGTTTCGAATTTTTTTTTTTCTCTTTTAACTTCAAAGTACATGAAAATTTTAAAGGTGCATATGAATATTTTATTCTGCATCAAAAGTTTGGTTTTAAAAATAAAAAATATTGAATATTTTCTTTAAAGTTTTATTTTGCATTTTTTAAATGTTAGTTTATGAAATTTTAGTTTTTTTTATTTTAAAACGTGTTGCGAAAAAATGTTGAGTTTTGACTACGCTTCGATATATTACTTTTTTTTAAATCCGCAATGGCCGTTGCTATGGCAACGGGTCATAAGCATGGAACAAACTGTGCGTTTCTAAACGGAATGTCAATTTAATCCTTTTACATGGAAAATACCTTAATGGATGTCAAATGGTATTAAAGAAACAAATTTTAAAATTGTTGGCCAAATGTTTCTATAGCAACCATCATCTTTTTATAGGTTTGTTCATCTTTGATGGTGTTTCCATGGTTACGTACATAGGATTGGGGAGGGCAAAGGATGAAATAAACACACTGTGCAAATGCATTATTACTCTGAATTTATTCCACGTGGAAAACGAGACGAGGTCGTTGGAAGGGATTCAAAAATATCTTCACCAAACCCCAAAATAATCATATTTGTGACACGTAAAGACTTTAAATGAATTAATGATAGGGCCGAAGCAAATCAAAAAAAAATCTGTGACAGAGAAAAAATAGAATGAGTCACTTGATAAAAAAAAAAATTATTTAACGAAAGTTGTGCACAGAAAACTAATTTTGAGGTGCGAAATTAAGATGCAATTGTGCAATCACGGATGCACCTTGTTCTAAAAAGTTATAAATTAACATGCTGTCAGAATGAACGCAAAATCCCTTTCAATAGCAGAAAAATTTATTCAAAACAGCCTTCTTGTGTGTAAATGCTGGTTTTTTTCATAATTGAATTTGAGAATCCAAAATGCTCGAGTAAAGTTTGTCTTCTCATAATATTCTAACACAAATAAGCAGATTCTCTTTTTATGGAAGTTTGAGATGAAATTTTTTTTTGGAAGAATCTAGAGGAATTTTCTGGCGTCTAACCGTTGCGTTAGGGATGTAAATGATGTAAATGAATGCATTATTAAAGTTAAAGTATTAAGTAAAATGCGTGCATAATGAATGCTAATTTTAACTACTTAATGACTATTTATTATTTTGTTAATAAAATTCAATTTTTATGCGCAGTAAATTGGTGCCAGGAAATTAATTTTATTTGTACCTGCCGCGGAAACCACACAGACTAGTAATTACCGAATTGACAGGATTTTTTTGTATAATTAGAGCATTAAAAGTATGTTAAGATGGTCGAAATTTTGATTGCAAAACTCAAGGAAGAGAAGAAAAAAAGTAGTTTGAGCTCCATAAGGAGTTGGACAGACTTCTAAGTTTATCCAAACATTCAAAAAAGGAAAAGAAGAAACTTTTTGCGTTTTTTTATTTTCTTTTCTTAGAATTTTATCAACTTTAATGCACTTATTTTATAAATAAAATTAAAAGAAAGAAAAAAAATGAAAGAGAGACACAAAAACACAAGTCTGTACTTTGAACTCGCTTAAATCACACGTAATTTACTGGAAAGAAAAGAAAAGAAAATTGCTCTTGTTAGAATCAGGTGCAAATGAGGTTGAGTAAATTGTAAAGCAACATGATTAATGTCCCTCATTGCGACAAAGTTTTCTTATAATGGTAATGAATGTAAAGGTTGTTGCAGCGGAGGTTGGTTCGTCAATTCCTTTTATTTTGCAATGAGATGGTGTGAAGGTGGAGCTGCAACCCGGACGTTCTTATAATCTTTGCTCTTTAGAGTGTTGTCCGCTGAGTTGTGAGTTCTGTCACATGGAGGTGTGAAAAAGACGCAAAAAGGCGGAGAACAAGTGACTTTGTATATCTGACAGGCATAAATTTTGGGCTTTTTCAAGTAGGCAAGATTGCCTTTACCCTTTGGGTGATAAATAGCTGCAATGGAGTTTTGAATTTTTTTTCTTGTTAAGGGTGCTCGAGTTAAGCAGACGTCAGCTGCATAATTTCGAGCGTTTTTAAAAATAGTAATTTATAATTTTTTTCTTCTTTAAGCCTATTATGTGGAATTGAGATATTTAATAATAATTGCATTTTCAAAATTGCCAACCATTTTAATTAAAAATACAGCAGCATTATCGTTTATCGACATTCAATTGAGTAACCGAATGGAGTTACTTAATAGTGATGGAGCCTAGTCACAACAAAATTTCAAAAAAAGAAGTAATAAAATAAATAAAAGTACATAAGGTAGATAAAATTAAGCTAAAAGTTTGTGGGGCCCATAAAATTAGGGTTGTGTGGTATAGGGGGCCCTTCCTGTTCTGCATGGGGGTCATTTAAGGTGTAGTTACAGCTAACTCTTGAGATAAAGGATTTTCTCTTACTTGTTAGTATTGTAGCAGTTATGCTTTGCTCATTTAAATTCTCTCAGAATGAAGATGTTAATGAAATGTTTAATTGCACGGTAATAGGGTGTTAGTTGTTGGGAGTTTGTGCAATAACGTAAACATTTGGCTGGGATTTAATTTGTATTTGTCACGAGCCAATTTGTTGACTTGATACCGGTGCCGTTATGGAACATTTTAGTTTTCATGATATTTATTTTTATTTTATTGCACGTCTGTTTTTAGTTTTTTAATATTACACTTTTAGTATCATTACACAATTTATTACATTTCCAGGTTCTATTTGATCTTAAAAAAACATTTTTATCACCGTATTTGGTAACTGTTTGATGGAGTGAAAGCAGAAAAAAAAAATTCTTAAAAACAATAACAAAAAATTGAGGGGAAAAAAAGTGTTGCGTGATTCATCATTTGAAAATTAGAAGCCCACGGGAATAACCGTGACCTTAGCCAGATATATTGAGAAACTTGGAAGTCTCACTCCTTGCATGGATTAAATTCGACGTAGTGCCAACTTGCTAAAGTGCCAAAGTTCCCTTAACAAGCGTTCGTATCGTATCATAAATTAACCCCATTAACACAATCAGGTGATAACGTTTTTTGAATGTTCGAGAAACAAAATATTTTGATATTTATCAAATGTTTTGATTTGTTTTTCGTAAATAACTTCATTTTTATATTTGGAGAAAAAATAGCAATTAAAATGGTGAATTTAATTAAATTTTTCTTTCTTTCAAGTTGAGTTACACACTGAGGTAAACATTTCAACAAGTTTGATTGCTTTCCTTTCGAAAGAAAAAAATATTTGAGTGTAACTGTCATTAACTGGAGTTGGACCACCATGGAAACTACTATAAGTCAAAATGGCGCCAAAAGTTTCTTCATCTCGTCTTTAATTTTTCTACATTAACACTAACACAGATTTGGAAACAGAACACTAAATCCTAACCGAGCCATTGCATAGTGATAAATGACGATCAAGGCCTCAATTTTTTATTGCTCTGCAATTCTGGGTCGGAGTTTAAATGCGTACGCGGCGTCCGTGTGCCGGCCAGCATCGATAGTGAGGCACAAAAATCGCTCAATGACCCTCGGGGCGAGTTTTACTGGGACTCAAACCTCATTATAATAACACAATGACCTTGAAAAGTTGCAGCAGCATGTATTAAATGAAACAATTTTTTTTTTCTGATATGGATAAACTTAAAAAACACAAAGCATAGATTGTGTTATGAGTCCCATGATTGGACCATGGGCCCTTTCCCCCCGGATTGGTAAAGCATATCAAACATTTTTTTAATCTTGTTTTTCGATTTTTTAAGTCATTTTAGTCGAATGATCGCCGCTAAAAGTGTCAAAAAGCGTAATTTTTTTAAATTTTTGGATTATTAATCGCTGTAATTAGAAATACGAATCGTTTGTGACTGATTTAGTGATATGTGTGTGACATTGCCATGGGAAGCACATCAGTCAGTTGCAATTATATATATGCTGCTCATTTTAAGCTCATTTCGAGTCATTCATCAACTTGCATTGAGTCAAGTCTAATTTCTGGACCAATAAATATAAATTAAAGGTCAATTATGGTGGTGATTTATGGATTGCGTCAAATTACTATTTGTTATGATTAGTTAATACCACAAGTGTTTAACCTTTGACCGAACTGTGCAAATATTTTTACATTTTGAATTACAGAAATTTTTAAATTTTGAGTTGTTGTTTTTATTTGAATGGTTAAAGTTAACGGGAGCAATTTAAAGGAAACATTTCTTCATCAGTTTAGATACTCCACTTAAAATTAATCCATTAAGACCAATTATTTTATTTAGAGTGAAACTAAACTCTTTTCGGCTTGACTTATTACAGCAAATGAAAAAAAAAGAATTAAAAATATTGTTTCACAATAAAACAGTTAAAATCTCTAAATCTTATCTGAGTTGTAAAGTTGTAGATTGATATTGATGACTACAGAACCGATCTTCAAATTAAATTATCTTTTTTAATTTTTATTTTTTTTATTGTACGATAAGCTAATACCATGAATCAGTTTGTTATAATGGGGGACTGTTTAACACAACTGGCGCCCGACCTTGGCTGACTTTCAATTTAAGTACACAGTAGGTTGGGGCTCAGATAGAACTACGCAAAAGGTGTTAATACACTCACCTTGTTTCTTTGGCTCGATTTTTTTGTGGCAGGGACTTGAGAGGTTAATATTGGGGTATCTGTGGAAAACTAGATGTTATTTTGTCATGTAGCAAGTATCGGGAGATAAATATTGTGTAATAAAAAGCGTTTTATGGCGACTGAGTTTATGCGATATCAAATTCAGGGTTAGGGCAAATGAAGCGAGAAAGGTAATTCAAATGCGTGACAAAATATTGATTAGATGCGTGATTTGATTACACGCTAATAGGCAATTGACAGTGTGGAAATTGGTAGCGAAATTGACTTAAAAGGTGATGAACAAGAGAATAAACGTGTTTATATATAATTCCGGTATTATGAAATTATGCAATGGAAATAAAAGATGTTACAACTTGAGAAAATGTTTATTTAGTAGTGAATAACTCAATTTTGCATATTTATTTTGCACTTTTAATAATTAGCAAACCACTGCTGCCATATTGTGTGCGTTTTGTTCCACTAAATATGATTGCTGAAATCATTAATTAGCAAGTGACGTACACACTTCAGAATGTTTGCTATTGTAAAATATATTATTTTGATTTAATGTATTCACGCTTATCGAGTTTAATTGGTGTTTACTTAGAATTTTTCATTTCAACGTAAATTAGATTTTGAAATACCGGTATTTAAAAAATTGATCATGCATCTTTTTGAATAATAAAGTTTAATCGTACACAATGAAATGAATGAGGTACTGTAGGCGAGTCTTGCAGTGGTCACAAAATCAAAGCGATTCGTGTAACTAGTTTAGTCTGTTTTACATTTTTGGAATGGGTTCTGAAGTTTTCAAAATAATTTCAATATTTTAGCAGGTTTTCTTGAATGCTTAAATTAGGAGCATAATTTTGACTGGTTCTGAACTTACGAGGCTGATTCTCACAGGAATCCATTGCACCGAATTATGGGAAACTTGCTTGGTTTGCCAGGGATGCTGTGATTAAATTAAACCTAATAATGCAACTCGTGATTCATGTTTATTGCATTTTTTTTAAAACTACTTTTCCTCGAGATAAAAAATAGCATGCTAAAACGTTTCTGCAATTCAATTACCATATATTAGCAAAAGTAATTTTTTTTTTGGTATATAATAATAATAATAATAAAAAAAAAAAAAAATTCTGTCCATAGGACCAGTGTACAGTAATGAAATCTGCAAGCAAAATTTGATAATGAACAATAGGAATAAAAAAAATATTAGAAATATAAATGCGAGATATCCTAAAAAGGCAAAACCGGAAGTGGTGTGTGTAAAATATTTTAGCAACAATATGGCAATTTTTTGTTTTTTGTTTTTAACATTTTGAATATGTTGAGATTTGATCCCAGGTTGCACATTGTTTCTTTTTTACGACGGGTCCCTTGCCCTCTAAAAAGATAGCATGTTAGCATTGTTCAGGTCAAAAGACTTTATTAAAGCGAGTAGAACGCAGCTTTTACGAGGAAAACATATTTTTTCGCTTGTACTATCTGTCTTTGCCATCCACCACGACACGAGTGATATTGTTGAGGCAATTAATGAGGGTAATTCGTGTTCGCCCAACTTTATACACAAAGGTCGATAATGGGACAGGTTGAGAAATATGGATGCCACTACAGCGGGACACGATGCGTGACGTGAGGCAAGAAGAACACGGTTTTTTTTCTTCTTCCTTTTTAGGGGAGATAAGACAGCAAGCAGATGCGCGTCTCATGAGCGTCTCAAGACAAGTTGAGCCTTAGTGAGATGGCCGATCTCTGCGCATGATGAAGCGAGGGATTGGAGTTAGGCGGAAGAGGAGCGGCATGACTCATGAAAAGCATGTTAGCGTCTGGTTGCGCAGACGAGCGCGGGATTGCATTAATTCCACGCATTTCCTTGACCCACCCCAGATTGTGTTTCCATGACGACGGGATGCTGGGGAACGCGGTTGAAGGGATTTTATCCGAGTGAATTGAATTCACCACATTCTGCTTTCAATGTTCCGACTCACCAACACCCAATTGAGTTGCCGCCACGCCAAGTCATGCCCCAATTGCTTAACCTCGTCCCCAGATGATTGTGATGCTTCTCGTGCGATTTGGATTTGATCCAAAATTCTGACAAAAACATACAACAAACAATACAAACAGCTGAGCGTTACTTTATATCTCTGTTTGGAAGAGTCAGCAGAATGATCAGTTTGTTTTCTTACATCTCGAGGGCGAAAATAAAAGAATCAATCTAAGGGCAAATAAAGATTCAATTAAGGTGTAACGATGACCAACATACCAAATGGCGACAAAGTCTAAACAAACCGGAACAAAAAGTAAAGAAAATCAAATCCAAAGTCATTATCACACCAGGTGGCGTTTTTTTAAAATTTTTGCACGTTTTCTTATGGTTGATTATCTGCCTGGTTTTAGATTGATTGGTGGTGAAATTGTGCTGGAGTTTGTAATTAAGTTTCAAATTAAATTCTGATTAGTGAATTATCACTGTGGTGAATTATCGTCTCTCAGTTTGACACAGAATTTCGCAATTAAAGAGTTATTTGTTGCAAAATTCGAGTGAATCAAGAGTGCGGAAAATTTCATTATCTTGTCCTGCGACCAAAACGATATTGACGATGACTAACTGGTTTTGTGTTGCTGTTCTTTTTTATAATAAGAATTTTAATTAAAGTTATGGTTTTGGGTCTTTTATTTTTACAAATAAAAAAATAAAGGTACAAAGATGTGATGCGTGAGCATGCGTGAAAATTTTGTCGACACATTTCAGTGAAATTTGAGCTGAATCAGCAGAACAAAGTCCCACACAACCAACTTAAACTCCCCATAGCCACACCTTTTTGCAGCATGTGGTAACGACATAAGACTAAATCAGCAAAACACTTTTTTCCAGTCGAATTTTTTTTTTTTTTTCTGAAAATCCACACACCAAAATGTTTTGAATTTTTATTATATTTGCAGGTACAGAAAAAAAGACGAGTTGTCGGCCGTGTACGTTGCAGAAACATTAAAAATGAATGTCCTAAACCCGACTGTGACGAACCTGTCTTGTTACCAGGGCAGTGTTGTAAATTATGCACAAATGGATTTAATGGTGAGTTGTTAACGGATGAATAATGGGGTATTCAGGTATTTTGAGTGAAAGGTAATGTTTATTCGTTTATTCAGATTTGCCTGCGATTTCGTCGTTTGACGTCATGGAAGACGATGACAGGAACTCGAATGGTGAGTTTTTTAGCTTTGATTTTTTGGGGGTGAAAAAAGTTTTGTTTTTATTTTTAGTTCGATGGGAAAAGGGTTATTTTTAAGTTTTAGTGTTACCATAAATGCGACTATGTGAGTTATGCTGAATTTAGAGTTGAAATTTTAAAGTTGAACTCATGCGAATGTTTAACTTTAATGAAATCCTTTTGGACTTGAACCTCTGGAATTAGACACTAGTTTTGGCCAAGAATAATAAGAGGATTTTTTTGGTCACCTGAAAATTCACTGGGGCCCAATTTAGAATTTGTAACGGAGTTAGATTGATTTAGGTCTGACAAGATGTTTAAAATGATTTGAATATAATTTTTTTTACATGAAAATTGCATTTTCATTTTATTTTGTTGACTAAAATTAAAATGCAAATGCAATTTCATGCAAAAAAAAATATATATTTAAATCATTTTGTCTTATTTTTTTAAATCTTATTTAAATGCATGACAGTTTTTTGTGTCATCAACTTTTGCAGTTATTAATAGGCACTTAAAAAAAATAAATGCAGACAAACCCCATTAATAAATTTAAAAAATTTATCTGAAAGTTAACATTTCTTTTTCCTATGCATGATAAAATACGAAACAATAACCAAAGTAATTTATTGATTTTTTTTTTTGTATTTTTTAAAAATTAAATTAAACTGGGCCATTATCCTCTTTAAAAATTTTATGACTGTTTACACTAGAGGCATGTTGTTTTCCCACCATTACTTTAAATTTGCTTTCAGTTGTCGTCAGAAACAAAATTGATCAACTGCCTTAAAGCTAGTGGAAGTAGCAAGATAGTGTGTAGACTACTATTTGTCAGGTTCCGTGTTGTTTTTCAATGCTCATCTACGATTTCCATCCATATTCAGCATCTGCATCATTTGTATTCGGTTGAAATCAAAACTTGTGATCAGTATTGCTTGTTTTGCTTTTAGTTTATCTAATTATTGCATCAATTACCTCTTGAACTACATTATTTGCATCAAAAAATGGCTGTTTTTATTTTAAATTTTGTTAAAGTAGTATAAACCGTTTGAATTTCTTGGTACCGGTAATTTGAATTTATTATGTCGACATCTCTTTTGTGTTGGTAAATAACAATTAACCAATTAAATGCTAAATTGTTTATGATAGGGAGTTCTTTTCATTCTTAATTATAAAAGGAAGAGAAATTAATACTCGGGGCGATTTTGTCTTAAGTATTCATGAATTATATCGTAGAATATAATAGAAAATTCTTATTCGCTAATGGAATTTTAATAAATATTAGATTTTTACTAATGAAACAATGCATGCGGTTGACTTTCTATTTATTTATAAATTGAGTTTTGATTAAAAAAGCTTGTCTTGTAGGTATCAACAAATACTTGTTTTTTAATGGAAGCAGAGTTCTTCTTGAAAATTAAAGTTTAACGGCATTCTACTCGTATGTTGTTTAATTTTTGCCCCCACAGCTTTGCTGCATTTCACTAACAAGTAGCGAATAAAACGGAATGACAATTTGTCAATTTTTAAAGTTAATTCGATTAAATTATTGGATTTAAATCGATTTTACTCAATGCATTATTACATTAGTGCCATGTACAAATGAAGTAATGTGTGATTGTTGCTTATTTTTTAACAAAACTAAAATTCTAGATATTTTGAAAAACAAATATTTATTTAATTTTTAAAACATTATTTACATATAAATTGAAATTTCAAAGTTTATCAATAATTGGTAATTGCAATGTATTGAATTGCTGTAGGCGTATTGCAAATCTAACATTAGCAGATGTTAATATATCAATTTACAATAAATCATATGATTCAAAAGTTTTAAATCGAATCTAATATTTATCTAAAGTAGATAAATAAAAATATAAAAAATAAAATTTCTGCTATTAATTACCATAATAAACTAAGTTATTAACAGTTAGCGGCAGGAATGTGCACTGAATCATAGATCTTGTTGCATACCTTTTGTGCCATGAATTTTTGGAATTGTTTTATCTCAACAAGAAATTGTAATATTTTCACTGCATTTATTACCAAGATAATCTGAAAGCATTCTTAATTCATTCATGAGCATTACTAATTAGATGACGAAGAACTTGGCCACTGTTTAAAGGAATTGGTTCGGAGAATGGTTGATGAATTCTCACTACATTCCACTATGACATACATAACATGCTTAATTCTTAATGCTTCAAGTTTATCTCAGTGACAATGGGTGGCGCCGACTGGTGGCCGAATTCCAACATGTCTGGCATTCGATTCAACAATGGCCTACTTCATTTCTCAGACAAGTTTTTTCTTTTTTCTTTTTTTACGTGTGTAGCCCTACCTGTTTTTAGAATTACCCCTGATGAGCGACATTGAGAATAACTTGTCTTCCTCTTACCCAAATCCGATGTATATAACTGGTGTAAAGTAGTTTTCCAGGAATTAATGGAGCCTCGGTATTAAAAAGGAAGGGGAAAAAAAGGGTGATGGAGTTGTAAACAAAGTAAAGCAAGTTGTAGTAACGAGGGTTGCAAGCCGAGAAACGAATTAATGACAAGTCAAACGGGACGGGGGAATGCGAACAAATTAAAACGAACGTAATTCTCGGATTGGAACGACGAATTACATGACCGTTTCTCTTTCCTTCACCAATCTTTTTCATTTCCTTTCCATCTACGTCCAGTCCTAGTTTAATTACTAAGAAACGACGTGGTGGTGACACCCTACGAGAATGTCATGGGGTTATTCTACACGTTATGCGATTGGCGTCATACTTTATCTTTCATCTGTGCAGCATTTTTATATTCAACAGATGCCAAAAATAATTTGGTGATGAGAGCCAAGTGGAATTTATGCTATTATCAGGGTCACATTATAATGGTGACCCGTATAATGTTAAGGAAAAAAATAGTTTCAAGTTTATTGATGTTTTATTCAGATATACCTAAAATAGTAGTGTGATTAAATAAATTAGGTTTAACTTGTAAAAAAAATGTTTTAAGTTGCATAAAGGGAGTGTTGTCAAACCGTTTTAAAGGATATACACAAGGTTTACCTGGAACCTTCGACGACCTTTGAACGGGGTGTGGTAAAGTACAACGACTCGAAGTAGGCGTAAAAGAATTAATTGTGAGGGAAAAAAATAGAAACATTGCAGTGAAAATTATCTATTTTAGAAATTGTGTTACCCAAGTGACATTTTGCTAATAAACCTTTGATCTTGGCCACACTATATTGCTAGAGAGCACGCCTTTTCCATGCATATTTCAGTTAAGGAAGGGTTAAAAATTGTTGAAATGATACGTGGAATGAAGTTTAATGTTGCACTGGGCCAATGCTTATTTTTTATTTATTTATTAATTTTTTTTATTTTTATTTTTTTAAATTAATGTATTGGGTGCAGCATTAAAGTGAAAGTGCATTTATAATTACATTGGATATTATTTTTTTTTTAATTTTAATTTTTTTAAATTTTTTTTTGTTTATTTAAATAGAATTCGCTGCACTTTTAACGGGAATTGGAATGGATCCACCAGTGGCCACATCTTATACTGGACATGCGCGATTTACATTTTCGAAAAAGAATTTGCATTACTCTATTTATCTCGGCAGGTAAGAGAAGCAAACTTAAGCAAAGTTGATGTTCGTCTTTGAATGAGTTTTATAAATTCCGATATGGCGCTTTACCATCAAACATAAATAAAATGCAAAATTTATGTTGAGTTACATCAGTTTCAGAATATTTATTTCTACTTTTGCAAACAAATCGACTTGTGTATAGAAAGTGAATGAATTGTAGCCGGTTTCATCTCTTTCGAATTTTATGACTTCAGTATATCAAGTTGTTGGTATGGCGACGGATTTTATCTAAATGCTATAAGATTTATTTCTAATTCTAAATTGCCAGTTTTAGACAGAAAATGTTTTTTTTTTATGATTTATTCAAATGACCAATCTCGGCTTTTATTTCAGACTTGGAACCTGCCAACTTGAAATACAACATGTATAACCAAACACACATGTAACTCGCATGCATGTCAAAATTTACATGATAAACTGACGAGCTACAAGTTGCATGTATATTTATGTGTACTGGTTTTTATACACGTTTGCAGGCTCTTAACTGTATAATAATATAATTATGTTAAAAAAAAACAATTGATATATAAATCCGTGTTAAATGTGATATTTTCACACGTTTGGTAAAGTTAAAGCTGTATAGTATATGTATGTAAATACGGTTTTTGTAAAATTGTCACACATTGGCAATTGGCATTGAGCACCATGTAAATAGCTTACGGTTAAGCAGTGAATTACAAATACAATGCGGAAAGCTACTCAAACTTTAAGAAAGTTTTTTTTATAGTTATTTTTTCTTTATTATTTACTTTATTAGATTTTCTTGGATTAACTAGCTTTCTTTCATTTTGTTTTAGTACATCGTGTTTTAGTACATGTGTATGGTGCAGAGAAATCCCATTGACCAAAACGATGGGTGTCAGCAGTTCTCAGATTGAAACGATGCAAGTTTTTTTTTTTTGGTTGGAAATAGAATCTTGAAAAAGAAACCAGAAACGAGACAATTTTTTTTTTCAAAAAAAAAGAAAGAATGAAATGAAGGAAGGGAAGTCGAGTTAAAAGTACAGTCGTAAACAATTTCATTTTATTAAGGAATACTTTTACTTTTGAGGGCTTTTAATATAAGTTCTCTTGATGTAATTTCTATCTCATTATACAGTATTCCATTTTGAAATTAAATTAGAAATTTATGTTTTTTTACTCTTTATTATTTTTTTTTTTAAAACAATTTTTTTGTCAAAAAAATGAAAGCAAAATTTAAAAATTGACTTTTTAGGATTTTGGAGTTGCGGGGGGGGGG
>JH432011.1:210089-269186 GCA_000239455.1 Strigamia maritima | reverse complement strand
GCGGGGGGGGGGGGATTAATGCGAAATTTTTTGCGCTAATGTTTACTTTTTCAAAAAGTATAATACAAATCGTGACACTTCTTCAGCTTTTTTTTAATTAATTTTTTTTGTTTAGGCAAACAGCGATAATTAAAGGCTTGACAATTCAATCTAAATGCTAGGGATATTGAGTTACTGCATGAATTTTAATTATATTTTTTTGTGAGTAGTAGTCTAACGGCAACATTTCGCAAAAATCTAATTTTTGTTCATAAAATGACGCAAATTCTAATTGAACTTACGAAACGTATTCGAATTATTTGCAAAAGTTAATTGGAAATTTTGGTACATATAATATAATTTGAAACATTTTTTAAATCTTAATTGGCACTGATTGTGAATGAATATTCATGTCTACTTTCAATATTAATGAAATAAAATTGAAAGTCGAAGCGCTTTAATAAACTTAACACCCTCTTACGGGTAGCTGCTACCTGGTATAGTTGTAGTTGTGCCATGACTCATGAGAGAGAGTTGTTGTATAAGCTTAGGTTTTATTTGAATTGGGTTTAGATTAGATTTGCCTGGTCATAAATTCATGTTTTAAATCTTTTTGTGATTTTTACTAGTAAAACAAACTTTAAAACTTTATAACGCCCAATCTCTTCAACTTCCTCGCTTCTCTATTTTGTATTCACTGAAAATCAGTGAAGTGCAATGCGATATGGTTTTTTTCCCCCTTTTCATGTTATGCAATTTTCCGTTGCAATCTGACAGCGAAATCGGTTATTGCAGGAAAAAAGTGGCGAAGAATGACGAGAGGAATCTTTATGCGCACAAGAAATGAGGGAAAAAAATGTCTCAAAGAATCTAAATGAGAGAAATATTGTGGTTATTTGATTTTTTTTTATTTATATTTTTTACGTATTTATTTATTCACATAGTTTTTCTCAATTTAGTGTGTGAATGCGTGAACACAAAAAAATGCACACTTCAAAGAATGTGTGTGAAATTTTATTTGCAGTTTATATTACTTAATTTTTTTCAAAAATGTGTTTTTTGTTGAAATGTGGAAAATTTCAACTATCCAGTTGTTTACTTTACAAATATTACGTAATTTGAAAATGTTTTTTTTTAATACGAACGCTCAATTTCACATAAGGGCGGGTTAGGGCCAAACAACGCAACACTATTGATATTTAGTGGCACACCACACAATAATGCGGTATTGCTGAACTATAGCGCAAGATTATTAAGTTAGAGGGATGTAAACTTATAAAATCTCGCAATTTCACTAAATCTCGACAATACCATCTATGTACAAATTTTGTAACTGTAAAATTTTTAAGAAATATTTACCATATAATTTGATTTAGTAGCATTTACTTGGTATGGATTATTAATGCAGAGGTTAACCACATGGCTGAATAATTAGGACACTTAATCATTTTACTTATGAACTTTAAAATTTGAATTTGGCAAAAAAATAACACTTTATGCTCAGCCACTCACGCTTTCACAACTCAATACAAAAAATTAAGCTATATTTAAAGAGAAAGAAAGAAAAATAAATTAATCGCTGAAATCAACAAGCAAAATGTGATTTTCTTTCACAATTAAAGTACCTACCAAACTATAACTGAAGCTACACGAATTGTACAGTAATTGAATTGACTACAACATTAGCATTTCAAAATTGCTCCTGTTAAATATTTACAAATTTCCACATTTTTTTTCATCTCATTAATAATAATTCACATTGAAACCTAGCGGGAATTTCAGCAAGCCGTAGATTGAAGCTGCGCACGCTTTGGAAACATTCGAACTTAATGACTCTTACATAAAAACATCGAGTTGTATTTTCGAACCCGAGTCATGAACACTTAGGATTTCTATACCATTTTTCTAGTTTAACAAGAATCAGTTTTGTACGTCGCAGTTTGAATACCAATTTTGCATATTAATTACACTTCCACGTCCACATGTAAATATAAAGCAAAAAAAAAAAATTAAAAAAGTGGGTAATTGCTGGATTCGTCAAACTTCATTGCGTTGTTTATTCGTTTTGCTTGCTGCTTGTCAAATTTCTAAACGGACAGCATATGCCCTCAGGCTAACCTTGTGTAATAGTGGTGTCCGGCATTCGTGTGGCGTCTCTTTTTTTTTGCATCAGGCGTCCATTCGGCCCGTCACGCGCCTCTCAAAGGGACCTTGTCCAGAGGACCATGGCGCCGGTCGGACGGAGAACGCGCCCACAACGCGTCACGACCCAACTCCCTCCCTACCACTGCTTTCCGGTATTTACATCATTTTTTTTTTTTCTCCTTTTGTCAGTATCTGATAACCACTCAAATTTTTTTTTTTACACATTTTCCTCTCATATTCCATAAATCCGCTTTTTGTTTGACAGTAAAAATAAAAAAATTGATGGTTATTGCATTCATTTGTGGTATTAGTTTCAATTACGAAAAGGATTTTTCAATCTTTTGAGGATTTCCACAAACGTTTCCGAGTGGTTCTATCATTTTGGCAGCTATTTGGAACACTGGGTTTTTAACACAATGCAAATAGCAAAACACGACTTTAAAACAAAAAAAATCTTAAAACCACTTTTTGAATGCAGCTACTGTCTACGACCTTGCGTGATACAGGAAGCGATGTTTTGTGCTGGAATGTTTGAGTTTTTTTTTTAGAAATCAATAGTTAATACAATTGATGGTACACTCATGATGAGTTTTCTCTTGATGCGCTCTCAATAAAGGGTTTTGTAGAATTGGTTTTATCATTTATTATGCACGAGTTAATTTGAAATTAGTCAAATATTTAATATTTCATTTATGTTCATTTTTTATTGCAGACACGAACAACTGGCGCACGTGAGATTTGTCGATTCCTCGGGACGAATTTTGGAAGAAGTTGAAGCGGATCCAGACGTAGTGCGGGCCAAGTCGTATAAGGTAAATGAAAAAAATGACGTGTGGTTTACATTGAAAGATAAGGAAATTTCTTGATGCGCAATATCATAAACAAAAAGCTTAAAAATGATCTTGAATTTGATAAAAAAAAAAATTTTTTTGCTTCTTAATTTAACAGTTTTTGATGGGTAATTATCGAGATGCTTATCAAATTAGGTCGCCCTTAAATCCAATGTCTGGTCGTCTTGTTTCTTTTATGGTTATAATTCGTGCAAATTGATGGAGTTGAAAAAAAAAATTCAATTTAAAATGAGAGGAAAAAATACATCAATATAAAAAAATTGGTTAAAAAAAGTGTTAGAGATAGGTAAATGCCCACAGATTATTAATTCAAGCATAACGATGATAAGTTGAATTAGAATTTTTTTTTGCCTTTTCGTAGCCATTAAAGTTTGAGTTTTAATGTGAAATGGCACTTTTTAATATTTTCTATTGATTATTTTTTGGCATTGACTTGACTAAGATTAAGGATGAGTTGCCAAGAGCTTCAGAATTGATTTTTAAGTTCATCAACAATCTTTTGAAGGTAATCTTAGTTCGTCCAGAATTTCATCTCATAAAAAAGTTTAATACCAAATTAATTTCAAATAAAACAATAATTTATGGAACCATCTAAACCAATTACACCGTAATTTTTTAGTTTTTATATCCAGATGCATAAATAAGCTCTAATTAAAGCAAAAATGAAATTGCAGACAAATTTCTGCAATTTTTATTTTTTTTTTTGTTGATGAATTAACTTTTTTTTTCTCCATAAATATGTTTCTCGATTCGTGACACCAGCATTTCAATGCTAAATGGTTTGGTGGTCCGCCATTTTATGTGCAGCTAACCTTGAGTTTATCTGTGGGAAAGAGAAGATTCCTGACTTGTGGGCATGATAACTTTTTTAACTCTGCTCATTTGCATGAAAAAACTATCAATTAGCCTCATAAATTATTACTGTAAGATTATTTTTATTTTTCATTTTCCACCACCAATTAACCTATATTTATTCAGTTTTTTTCAGCTGTTATGTTTTTTGTTGGTGTTTTGGGTGTAATTTTAAAATCTATGGCTGGGTGCAGCAGGAATTGATGTTTTTAAGGATTAAAACGAGGAAAAACAGTTATCTAGGTTTTGTTTACTAGACTTTGTTGGTTTGATCGCTGTAGCCGCAACTGTCAACGCGGAGCACTCAAGAGTTTTCTTACCAAAGTTTTTACAGCTGTCAGAGAGTTCCAATCTTTTAAGTAACAATTGTGATAAGGTGGTGTGATGTTGTTATTTTTATCAAAAATCACTATTTTTTCTAGGAGGAAATTTTTTTTAGATGTTGTTGAAAATTTGAGGAAGAAATTTGATTTATATTTACACAAACTGCATTCCAAAGTAGAGGAGTGAGAGTAGAAAATAATTTAATTCGATTTTTTGTTTTAGAGTTTGCATTAATTTTTTTTATTGGGTTTTTATTTTTGATTTAGATTAACTCATTTCCTAGTGAGAAAACATAAAAAATATTTTTGTTTTTTAGTGCAAGAAATTAAATTCCAACGTTTTAAATCGATTTGATATGGAGTAAAAAAACATTTAGATTTTGTTTATCACTTCGTCTTTAAATGTTTCACATTAATTTCACGTTTGAGCTTCATTGCGGATGCTTTTTCATGTGTAAAAAATATTTTCGAGAGAAAAAATTGAGTGAAAATATCCGCCCATTCATGAAAGGAAAAGAAAAGAAATAAAACTAAAAACAACTTAGCGATATTTAGAATAAGAATATTTTTTTGAAAAAAACATTGAAAGCCACTCTTTCGGAAGAACAATATTTTTCAAGCTTGTTTTCAACATTAATATTGTTGAGTATTTTAAGCAATAACAACTCTTTAAGAATTGATGGTTATCAAGTGAAGTCTTTCTAAGTGATTTGATTTACTCGAGTGACCTTTCAGTTCCAGTTCAGCTTGTTTGTTATGGAAAAGGGACCACGTATGGCGAGTGAAAATACTTGAATACATTATTTTTTAAATTTTTTTTTAATAAGTTAAAAATTTTTTAATTTTCGTTGTTTTAGATGATTTCACAATTCACGTTTATTTAAAGTTGATTTTCTGCCTGTGCAAATATGTTGTTTGCTTTAAATGACTGCGAACGCAACGCACCGTCAGAATCTTGGTGATAGCACTGTTATAGGATGGGGAATGGAATTGCTCTTATCACAAAGATACTCTACATTTGATTGTGTCTTGAAACGATGAAAAATTAACTGTCGTCATTTCAACCCTAACTGGAACAATTACTTAGTGCTGCAGCCAAAAGCTAATTAAATTGCTGTATAAGATAGGCCATGCAGTGGGCCTAATAATAAATAGCGATTGCATGAAGTTTGGTCTAGCCGCAATATGATTATTGCCTTGCCACGGGTACACACTGCACGTTGGCCTTCATTGGCCTTCATTGATTGAAGGCGACGTGTTGAGAAAGGAATATTTGGAAAATTGGATCAAACGAACGATTTTCAAATCGAATTGTTGTCGCTCGACTCACTGAATGGAGAAGAGGCATTGAGTCAAGACGTTTTTTGAATGATGCTACAGTAGCTATCGGGTGAATACAATATTCCATTATTGTGAAAGAGCAAAATTTCGTACATTAGTTTGAAAGGACCATTTATTCGAGTTTAATTGAGCAAACGAGATATGGAAAATTTAAATTCATCGCTCGGCAGTTGCAATCTCGCGCCGTTGTCATGGCAACCGTGCAACATCACGAAGATAATAAATAGTATCACGAGGAGAACACTACCATCATCTTGGCTGCACCCCTCCTTTCCGAGATTTGCTCGAGGTCGTAACCCATTGCGCCCTATCAAGCTAGGCGTCTGTATCAACTTTGGCTTAAATGGTGTGTGCGCGTGTTAGCTTTACTCTTAAGCCTAATTTCCGGATTTTGAGAACTTTGCAACAAATAGTTCTGTAATTGGAGTTCTAAACTGATCTCTCCATGATGCTTCTTCCACGCTGATAATTCTCCAGACAGTTAATTTGCGATAATTAAATTATCATTTGCATCAGTTGCTACGCTTGAGAGATCTCTTCCTCGGGCCGCAGGAAATTACTGAAAACATATATATACTTCACTTAGGAAAATGCAATTATTTTTTATTTTTTATTTCAATTTTATATTTTTAGAAGTACAGAGATAAAAGCTCAGAGTAACTCATTTAGAGTTATCTGGATAATTGATGATTTATTAAATGAAGCTAAATAATATTAACTGGCGAATAAAGGGAATAAATTCGCATAGTTATATAAAATATTAATTTTGACAGATGTACATAGAACCTAGAGAAATGTTGTTTTGAATTTAAAAATTAAGGTCTTGCGTGGCACAAACAAATAAAATAATACTGAAATCTGATGGTTGTGATCTATAATCTAGTTAAATTTTAATTTTGAAATGCACGGAATTTCAAAATTGTGGAAATGAAATTTATATTTTTGAAGAATTCATAGAAAATTTGTGGAAGTATTTTTTTTTTTTTTTTAATGAATTTTTAATTTTGCGTAACCTTGAGCTAGGGAATGTATATAGCAACCGGTTTAACAAATGTTTGTTATTGGCACATCAAGACATGAAAACAGAACTGATGAAAGTAATTCAAGTGTAATTTTTCGATATTTGTACTAGTGGGAGTCACGCAGATATGAAACAGATGTTTGAATTACAAATAAATCTTAATCTTCCTAGAATTGAGTTGAACGAGATATAAATAAGCAACAAAATAAAACATTAATTGAAAATTTCAATTTCCATTAAAAGGATAATAAATTTATTGACAAGTAAAGGAGTCTGGAAATTATCGGGAATATGCCCAAGCGCAAAAACTAAAACCTTTATTTTTATATCCATCTAACGCTTCAAAGGAAAAGTGCAAAAATGCATGATAAATTACTTAAAAATGAACGTTGACAAACTGACTTTTTTCCGAAATATCTAAATTTTTTTTTTTTGCTTATTTGCTAATGCACTCTTTAAAGGGTTACTGAAATGGACTTAAGATGCAGCTTCTAAGCAAATTTTATTATTTTTTTTTTACTAGCAGAAATTTAATTTAAATTTTACTTGCAAAAATTGGAATAATGTTTATAAAACATTATGATTTCAGAACTGATGGAAAATGAGTTTTAAAGAAGAAATGTTTAAAGTCTCGTTATTGAGGTTACATTAGAGAGTTTTGCAAGAATTTGTTATAATACTGGGGAAAAAAGCAAGCACAATAACACTTTGATCCAAGAGATTATACCCTGTGGTGTATGGCAGTCTATTTACAAGGATTAAGTTACAACGCCTATGGATATTCTTCGCTTTCACATCTTTTATTGTTTGCTCAGTTTTAAAGCCTAGACATTATCATGTGCTCTATGTAATTGATTCTCGCTTGTATCGGGTTTAATTTAATTTTGGGTCAAGCTTTTTTTGTCTGTGGTTTAAAGGTATTGTTTCTAAGTCTTCTAGATAACAAGACCGTTTTTTTAAATGATTACTCAGCAATTTTGGCTATGATTAATGAATTGCGGGATACAAGTTGTATTGTAACCATCAATTAAAGTGACCAAGTAAAAGCAGCATCAAAAGCAGCTTACCTTGTCAAATTAAAGATTACAATCGAATAATTAAAATGCAGAAAGTACGAGAATTTTTTATTTGCTTTTTCAGTTTTATTGCTAATTCAAATATTGATCAAAAAATTATCCCGAAAGTTACAGCGCTGTTAGCGTGGGCACAAGTCATTACAAGAGCTTAAACACGTCACATGAGCACAGTTTACAACTAGAGTCGTATATAAAATGTACCTTTTTCAACAAAAACGAGTTTTTCTAAAAGGGTGAAAAAGCCCGCGTGCCATTGTACGTGACCTGAATGAGACGCATCATTTAGAAATGTTAGCATCAACCTCGGTGTAACGACGAGCAGACTCAGAGAAGCGGAAAAAACGTAATAACTTTTGCAGTATGTCATTATCATTTTTCCAATAATAAAAAAATGATAATCTTCGACTTTTTTCTAATTTTTTATTTTTGTTGTTGTTGTTGTTGTTGAACATTAAACCATATTTTTTGCTCCCTGGAAAGGAGAACAGGTAAACAAGTGACCTGGAGCTACATCTGAGATGTTGTCCCCTGAGTAGACGAGCTAATTAGCTCCAATAGAAGGTGCCTGTTTGTTATTCCGTCTACAGCACCTTTCCTCGCTTCTGTGTGCCATTAATTCGAGTTTGTGCTACGGCAAAGAGTGTTTTAAAGAGCGCCACACAACTGCTCCCGGGTGGGATGAGAAGCTTCAAAGTAAAAGTGCTGTTAATGCTTAAAATAAAAAACAATAGCGGTTTATAGTGCATCCAACTTGATGTGAGGCATAGAGATGTCTCTCTTCTGCTTGCATGCTGCAGATTAAATGACCCTATATGAGATGTTTATGTGGAAATGAGATTAAAGAGGTTGCAAGCTGAAGGGTAATTGGTTTAGTTACTATCAATAAGGAAGCAAAAAATTGTTTTTGATTATTGAGCCAATTAGACCCGCTAATGATGTCTTAAGAAAATTAGCTTTGCTGCTGAACATGAATTGAAGGTTCACAAAAGCACATTGCGGCGATGTTGTTTGACTAAAGTCAACGTTTTAAATTGTTTTTATTCTTAATGGCGGAGTTATGGTTTAATTTTAGTCTTTTTAAAATTTTTATTTTGTTATTCATAATTTTCATATTCAAACGTTAATGAATCGTTGTCATGGCAACATTTGATTTAGAGTTAAGTACTTTTGTTTAACTGGGGCTCTTTGATTTGTGTATTTGACGTTTTACATAACTAACTACTATTTTAACATATGATGCCATCTTTTGCATGTTGTTATCTGAAAACCGCAATTTAATACATGACACTTGGCATGCATGAGGAAGTGAGAGGCATCGGATGCACGTGCAATCACCTTGACTTAGTGCATCCAAGCATTAACGCTCGTGCCCTTCACTTTTCGGATCTTTGACTTCCGGAATGGTGATCTGTCTTGCAACAAGTAAAGATTTTTTATATAAAAAGTTAAAATTACTTTTGCTATATCGATTAAATATAAATAAGTAATGGAAACCGGAATAATAAGATATTTAAAGAGCGGAATATACGGTAATATTATGTGAAGGTAACAAAATCAATGATGTTTAATAGTTGATGGAAAGGGAATAAATTTAAGAGAATCTGGGTGTAGTAACATTAGATGTTTCAGATGAGTTTTAACGTCATTTGTAATCGTAACTGACGTTTTGAAATCTGGATGGCTTCAGTTTATCAATGGAGCACTTATCAAGAACATTATAATTGAAAAATTTTAGCATAAAATTGAGAAGACGATAGTAAAAAGATAAATTGTATTACTTGTGTTTTTTATACTTAAAAAGTGAAAACATCAATCCATTTTTACTCCACAACAACAATTCAGAACTCAGTCTTTGTCGTAATTTAATGACGACTCTAATCCAGGCACTTGATAAATTTGTTTTATGTTTGGATTTTGTTTTTAATTGGTTATCTTAAAGCATACTGTTGACTGTGCGGAGTATTAGCCACGCCAAGGAGCAGAGGGATGACTCTCAAAGGATCCAGTCTTGCATTTTCTCGGAGAATGTGTGAAAGTACCGAAAATCTTGTTAAAAGTGGGTGCCAGATGTTCTTACCGTTTCTTAAATCAGAAAAGAATCAGTATCTCTCAATCGGTATTCTCTGGAGGGAATTCGCCGAATCGAACTTGCCGAATTGACCTCGCCGAATTGACTTGTCCTAGACCCAATCAATTCGTCTTAAAATCAAATAAGTATGTTTGGATTAACTGTAATTGTTGCCAACTTCTGGACAAAGACGGCAATCCCATCAGAGTACTAAAGTTAAGCAGTCAATATTGGGCTAGCCCGGCTAGGTCAGTATTTGGATGGGTAACCTCCAGGGAATACCGATTGTTTCTCTTTTTTTTCTCATTTAAGAAACGGTAAGAACAATTATTGTATATCATCGGTTGTAATGCTATAAATTGGCCGCGGCACAGTAACTTCTAATATTTGAATTTTGAAGTGAGAACGAGTTTTTTGGCAAACAAAAACATCTATATTCAGATTTACTGTAACCCAACTTGTCAAGTAAAGAAAAATCATTATGAATGAAGTGTGTTACTGACTCGTGAAATGTCGGGCCATTTCATAAAACCCTGGGTTATTGCTTTGGCCTGATGGTACGAATAGTTTTTTTTAATATATATTTTGGATATACCTTTATACATATGGATGAAAGAGTTTTGGTTGTGCGGGTAAGTCTTTGACAGCAAAGGGAAATAGATAGCTTTGGTAGAGTGGCTGCAATATAAATTATAAATGAGCAAGTTGGCTAGCAGTGCCACTACTTGCTACATGGTTGCAATACCCTTGCCTTCTTATTTCTTATATCATTTACAAAATTTCTAAGATATATATGACAACTTTTCGTGCTAAAACAAACCATAAATTTATTTTTCTCTACTTTCTCACCTCAAGTTAAATCCCCCTTTTTTTATGTCTATTTTTGCTACAGATTTGTGGTGAGTGGAGAAAAATCCCGAAAATTTATCGCAAGTTGTTAAGAGATGAGAAAATCCATCTGGAGTTGGCACAGACAAAAGAAGCCGACGCACTGATTAAAGGTGCTGTTATCCGATACCGATCACTCAGTACAGGTGAGTTCATAAATTTTTTTGTTATATTTGTTTTATTTTATTTTATTTTTTTATTCTTTTTTTAAAAAAAAATAATTGTGTTGTGTAATGTAGAAACCTTCAGTGCGTTGCTGAGACCTCCTGATGGCGCGCCACAGCTGGATGGTGCCGGGGGAATGGTTATCATATCATCTATGAGTACCACAGCTAGCATTGTACACTTTCTAATTACATTTAATGGAATTGTGTCAGATTATGGTAAGAATTTTTTCTATTATAGCGGTTTTTAGACATGGTTTTGGGTTTTTGCCATTGATATTTGCATTTACTACTTTTGAAATGCAAAATTGAAATTCCAGGATGAAAGCACAAAATGGATTTAGAAGTTTGTTTTTTTATTGTTGATTTATTTATTTATTATAAAGTATAAAATCTTTTATATAAATTTCTTGGTTCCTCTGCCGGAGACGGAAAAATAGGTGCAAATCCATACAGTATAACATTTCTGTCTCGTTTTCCATCGTTTCAACGATTCAACGATACAGTCAGAAAGAAAAAAAGTTTTTAAACCAATCAATTTTTTTTCTATTTGCTTTGGAGTAGTTTTTGGATAGGAAAGAGGATAAGCTAAGTGCTTTCACCTTAAGTCGTTGGTTTGTGAGTGGTGATGGTGGAAGGTGATAACATCGCTGAAATTTGATCATTGGCAGCGCAATCCAATTAAATCTGGGAACAAGACAGACACATCAAATTATTCGCGCGTTGTTTGATGGGATTGAAACATTCAACATGCTTTTTAATGTTTGGGTTTGAAATATTGACGGATCTCCTTTTTTAAAATATAAATTTGGCAACACCCTGCAAATAAAGATTTAAGGTAAAAGGAATTAGGATGAGTGAAAAGTTTTGCACAAGCGAGTCTAATCGGATTTCTTCGAGTTTTTTTTTAGTTGATTATTTTCTTTGTTTTTTCCTTTACTTAAAAATCGATTAAAAGGATTTACAAATTGTAGTTTTTAACTTTATTTAAATCTTTTACTATTGGGCTTGGCTTTTTAACATTTTAAATTTAAAATTAAAGATATACCATAGTGCATTTGTTATCGTTTTTAAAGTCTCATTATTATTATTACGTCGAGGACAGTGCTGCATTTTGTTGTCACTTACTTGAATGTGTGTGGGGAATTTATTATGAGAAAACGTCTGTGTCAGTCTTTTATTATTATTATTATTATTATTATTATCTTTTTTTATTTTTTATATATATAGCATATATAATAAATATTCCATCTCCAGAACTGTGCAAATGATATCTTTTTTCGAGTAATGCTGTGCAGTGAAGCGCCTGTCTTGATTCAGGCGGAGCTTTTGTGCTATGTGAGTGGAATTTTATTTGTGATGACAAATAATTGATGAGCACTTTCACACGATTCGGGGGAGGGGAAGACAAAAGATTCTTTTTACAAGATACTCTGATGGTCAACGAGGTCAAAGGAATAAATTAGGTCCCCACGTAGCAGACCTAAAATCTAATAAGACAAGACAAAAAAAGTACTGTTTGCTGTTTGCGGTTAATTTTTCAACGGTCACTCGTGCGATTTGAAAGCTTATCTTACAATGACCTCTGCGTGGAGCAAGTCCATTATTTTAAAGTGCAAAAATGCACGCACTGTTGCATTGAGAATAGTGCGAACGATTGAAGCGACGTGTGATGTTTCATTGGGCACTGACTGATTTGAAGACTGAAACTGAGGCGAAAAATCAAAGTGACAATTCGTTCAGTACCAATTTGTTGTAGCATTTCGTATCTTTCCGAGCCAATGTTACTGTGTCACACGGGTCATATACAAGTTGACAGGAGTGGAGGCGTTGGCATGGAAACATACATGGAACTTTAACTTAGTTTTTAACGCAACTTGAGTTGTTGAAAACAAGCAGAACATCATCCTCAAGAACATATTTTTTAGGATTTTAATTTTTTTTATTTTTTGACAAAAAAAATGAAGGTTTCGAATTATATCTGGTGAAGTGAAGGTCACTGCTAATATCATTTCCGTGTGACTTCTGGTGAGAGAAATTCCCTGGGGTAATGCACATATGGTAGGGATTCCAAGTCGAGAAGATTGGTTTCTATTTATTGAAGCTAGGATGAGAAGAAATTGGAAAAGCGCTTTTAGTACTTCACTTGCCAAATCGGTTTATTCGGCTTTTTGCTGTATGTCAATTGCAAACGACATGTGAAAGTAAAATATTTTTTTTGGAGTTGTAATTTAAACATTTTTTTTTCCTTGGGAAATTCGTTTTGAAAGGGAAAAATAAATAGATCAAAAGTTTCATTTCATTTTAATTGGATTTTCAGATTTATATAATATTTTTCTATTTTTTTATATATATTTTTATTTTTTCCAGACATTGCGGGCTTACCAATGGTGTTTAAAGCAATATCGGAAGAAAAGACACCCAATGTGATATTGGAGGAAACAGTTAAATTGGCTAAACCCAATAATGTAAGTATCACAACAAAAGTGAGTAAACAAAAGCGACATATTACTTTTTTTAAAAAAAATCTCTTAACTCAATAGTCTTTAAGCGTCTTAGAATGGAAAATTGAGCTGAGTCCAAAGGAACTTCGTTATCTTTTGATGGGCAGCACTTTATTAAGTTTAGCGCCGAAATTCAAACCGGATATGAGTTTATCTGGTCGAATTATGCCAAAGTTGACGTGCAACTGTTGAGTATATAACACTTTAAGACGGGAGTGAAAGGCCAAGTGAAGTAACGAGTGTTGCCATTTTTGTTTCCAGCCTTTCAAGCAGTTCTGAGCAGTGGCAACTCGTTTGAAGAAGAAAAGCCCTTCACTCAAGCAGCTGGTTACGCAACAATTACACTTAATGACGACAACACAATTGCTTACTCGGTGAGACAAGCTCAACTGACGTGACGTCAATTAAGGTGAAAGTTGCAACATTTTCTAATTGACGTTATCGATCGCGCTTAGGTATATGTGACCGGTTTATCCAGCAAACTACTCGCGTTGACACTTGAAGCTCATCAGAAGAAAAAATTACATGTTGTCGAGAATTTAATTTCCACTTTTAATAACAGTTGGGTAAGTTAGATAAGCGAGTTAATATTGTGTGAAGCACATCACACGCATCGTTTACGTTTTTGGTGGGAGTAAACTCGAATTTACAACTTAAACAGAAAGATTTCAATGTTAAAGAACAGGAAATGCTTGTTTTATGAGTTTCACAAAGTTCCTGACGTCCTGTCTCGCAGATATTTATATATGTGCGATTACTAATGGATTTAAAGGATTTCCCAATGGATTTATAGGTCTAGTGGCAGAAAAGAATTTTCAACAGACAGCTAAGCTTACTTATAAATTTCCAATTCTTTTTAACATTGCAATCTTAAGTTATAAATGTGCGTTTTATTCGACTTTAGCACTGTTCCGTGTGCTGTCTAATCAATTTATAGGATTTTCCATTGAATTGGTAATAGAAATCTATAAATTTTCACATAAAAAAATAACAGTGACTTGGTAGATTTTATTGAGTGTGAAAATTCATTAATTTCTTCACAAGATGTTTGACAAAATATATGAATTCACTTTAAGACTTGATAGAACTTGACTGCATTTCCTCGTGAATTGCGAAAGTTTTATGAACACCTGATGTTCATGTTAACATGTTCTCTTGCAGGCTAATGGAACTTTTAGCAGAAGAACCCCGAGGGAAATGGAAATGTTGCTGGCTGGAGAATTTTCACTCAATTTAGCGACGGAGAAATACGAAAGCGAGGCTCGTGGTACTATCAATCAAAGACTGTACACAGAAGCACACTCCGTTAGTGCGCCCGTTCTTTTAACTGGGCCGCACACATCAGCAGTAGGACTCGCATGGATTCACGTGGACGCTGCTTGTAAGCTGAGCTACGACTTTGTGCTAAGTGGGTTGGAGAACGAGCGGGGCATGGTGCACAATTACCTGGTAGAGTTGGTGGAATCAGCCCAAAACAATGACGGCGAAAGGAGACTTCTTCAAACCACAACGGCCACTGAGGTGAGTTGAGTTGAAACTTGAGAAGAGTGGAAAGGGTTAAAGGTGATTCTTTTATAGTCTGAGGATGTGGTGGATGAAATTGGAAGAGGAACACTGTCCAGAGTGGACTCCAAAGTCACTTTCTTTCAAGTGAACCAGAGTGGCGAGCATCTAGTGGTTAGAGGACGGATCAATAATGTAAGTTTCAATTCTGCCTTTCTTTCCATTTTGCCTTTTCTGTTTAATCAAAAAGGTTGGAAGTGCAAGAGGGAGATTCTTTTTCTTCCAACTGTTTACTCTCCTCTTGTTAATGAAAAGATTTTTGGAGTGACATAACCTCCATGCATTATGCAAACAGTAAGCAAAGCTCTAGAGATGATGACAGAAATGTCGGAAATTTATCAACAAATTAATTAATAAATTTAATGCATCATTAAAAGTAAAGTTTAGGCGCCTCTGGATAGGTCTTTAATTAGGAAAACCTACTTTATTACGTTACAGAACCCAAAATATGCTCGATTAACCTAAGGCCATTGACTTTTCCTCTTTTTTTATTTTTTATTTTTTGAAAAATTTTGGTAAAATTTCAGTTGAAATTAATGCACAGTGTAACAAAATTATTTACATGACCTTTGCTGGCACATGTTTTTATCGATAATAAATAAAAAGGACGTGCAAATTTTCTCTTGAGTTGTGTAATTAAAATGGTTACCTACAGGAAACGAGTTAGGTGCTAATTAAATGTAGCAATTTCTTGTTAGAATTTTAAACACTCATCTCATTATGATGCAAACAACTGATTCGTTTCCCTTGGATGTTAAATGAAGAGTACTCTTTATTTGTAGGTGCACGTCCCCCTGGCTTGTCTGCCTCAGTACGAGCAGTTCGGTGACTACACCCACGAGACCAATCACATCACTGAGGAGACATACAAATGTTTCTATGAGGGCAAGTTCTTTGAAGATGGCTCTCAGTGGACATCGCAGCACGACTCGTGCATGATGTGCAGTTGCAGGGTAAGACGTTTTTCTCACCAAGAAATGGAGGGAATAAGCTCGGGAAGAATGTTGAAAATGCGCTAATTAACATTTGATTGTCTTTTTCCCGACTTTTGGAATTCATTTTGTTTGTTTTAATTACACTATAAACATTTTCAGTGTTTCGCTGCGCGAACGTTCATTAGCACTGGCGCTGCAATGATAAATAAAAAATTACTTGGTTTTATTAAAAACTTAGGTTTTAAATGTAAATTTCTTTTTGTGTGTGTGTGTGTTTTGAAATGTAATTATATTTTTAACAGAGAGACAGAGTGTCGTGTGATCCAGTTATCTGTCCAAAACCCCAATGCAATGATATTGTCCAACTAATCGGTGAATGCTGTCCATCTTGTCCAAGTGCTGTTAATTCAGGTGAGTGAGTTAATTAGTACACATTAGGCTTTGAGGTTGAACTTCTCTTATCAATTAACAACAGTGGTTTAAAAGGGTTTAGCTCTTTTTTTTTTTAAAAAAGAAAATATATAAAAGTTTGGCAAGTAGACTGGTGGGGGAAATTTGAACTAAACATGTTATATTGATAAGTATATTAAATTAGAGTGCTCTCTTCGCCTGTATAGTGAATAAGTGGGTCAGCTTCAATCCAATTTGATCCATTGTGTGTCTGTCTGAGTCATGATATTTATGACACTGACCAGGAGGTTATGACCCGTGACTTGTATTGTCTGAGAATCTCGAATTTGAAACGTTTGAACAAGAGATTTAAGCTATTTCCACTGTTGTTGGTAAATAATTGTTGAGGTAGTATTACACTACGGATGTTGATAATAAATTGCAGTGTAATTTATTGAGGTTAGGATATTTTTGCAAGGCTGTTTGGATTTGATACATCCCTTAATTGAAACGAATGTCGGTTGTAATCTCGGTGCTAAACTATTGCTGGAAATAGATTTAATAGATTTAGGACGCAGTGAGGTGAGAAATCTTGCCAATTTCTTAATCCTCTGGAAGCAGTTTCTGGCCGAGGCAGTGCCATTAAGTTGTCCACTAAATTGTATAAAATGTTCTATTTCTGTGTCCTTTTAGACAACTCCATGGACAATAAAGAGAACGCATCTAAAGGTAAGTGCACTGAAGTGCGAATGCTCCAATGAGCAAAAATTGCCACTCGATTGCGTTTTCAAGTTACTTTATATTTGTTCTTACTTTTAGGTTGCTACTTTGATGGTGATAAGAAATGGCATCAGGCAGGAACTATTTGGCATCCCTATTTACCTCCTTTTGGGTTCAGCAAATGCGCAGTGTGCACATGCGATGTAAGTAGTATTATTAAATATTTGCAATTTTTATAATTAATTATGTAGTTTTTCTATTCTGAGACTTGGTACGTCTTTTTTTTGGGAGTTTTTTGAGAGATAAAAAGATGCAATATTCAATAAACTTGGGGGTGGGGGAAAAATAGGTATTTGGTATTTTGTCAAACACAGTAGGTGTGTTCAATTTAATTTAACTTAATTGACTTAAACTCATTACATTTGACGTTTTGGACGTCATAATTACGGCAAATGACTCGCTTAAGGTAATTAATCTCACTTAAGTGGCGTTCAATATTGCCTGAATAAAATTCTTAAATGTGTAGTTGACTTAAAGTGGCAGGATATGGTGTATTTGACGTCATATTCATCTAAAACTTCCTACTTTAGACATTTTTACTTAAGATATGAATTGGGTAACTTAAGTAAAGATATCTAAAGTAGGAGGTTTCAGATGAATATGACGTCAAATATACCACATCCTGCTACTTTAAGGCAACTACACACTTAAGAATCTTATTCAGGCAATATTGAACGCAACTTAAGTGAGATTAATTACCTTAAGTGAGTCATTTGCCATAACTATGACATCATGAGTTTAAGTCAACTTAGCAGTTAAGTCAACTAAGTTAATTTCTCTAAATCAAATTGAACGCACCTACTGTAAAACTAGATAGCTAAACTTAAGACACTTTACGAACGTAAACTGGTTCTATTTAATAGTTGTTTGGGTGAGCCTAAAATTTAAGGTGACTATTTTTGAATCACTTCAGTACGAAATTGGCAGTTTTAAATATAATACAAAAAATTGAGCTAATTGCTGCTAATGAATTGACAGAAAACTGCTAAAATTCATGGTTTTTTCTGTCTATTCTGTCCATTTAGAACTGGCAATTTTGTACTGCAGTGACTCAAAAATAATCACCTTGATTATTAAATGGAACCAGTGTTTAGGTTCTTAAAGTGTCTTAACTTAACCTATTAAAAGTGCCTAAAACAAAATTTAGACACCTAGATTTGCAGTGCAGTTAACAAGAAATTAAAAATTCAAACCCAAAATACAGTTTCAAGTTTGAAGTTATGCAGTTCAGACTACTGATGACGACTTGAGTGTTTTAGTCATTATTATCTATATAGTTTTCCAGTCTCTTTCTGTCTGTCTTGTAACGCTAACGTGATTGGCTATTGGCGTATGAAGTCATATGACAAAAAATCCAAATGGCGCCCAAATTGTATTTTCAATCTAAAATCGAGTTTGGCCATATGACGTCATACAGTATATGCCCAAACTCGATTTTTAGATCGAAAATATAATTTGGGCGCCATTTGCAACAGATGTGCGAATGGCGCCCAAATTGAATGTTCCATCCAACTAGGGATTGCAGTTCGAGATTCTCGAGTCTCGAAATCTCGAGATTCTCGGCGAATTTATGATCTCGAACTATTGGTCTGCTGTTATATAATTACTTATTGACTATACCACCAACAAGTGTAGAATCTGAAAGGGCATTTTCTGCATCTGGGATTTTCTGTTCAAAACTCAGATGCAGAGTAAATGATGACACTTTATATTTCTTGTGCTTTTTAAGAGCACATTTCAAAAGTTTAGCGTTTACCTTAAGAAAATAAATATTTTTATCATTTTTTTCATTCTTTTTTTTTTTTTAAATTTCGAATCGAGAATCTTCGAGACTGCAATCTCTACATTTAACAGTTGCAGAGATTGCAACTCGAAATCTCGAGATTCTTGAGTTTCGAAATCTCGACTCGAATCTCTAGAATGTGATTTTGAAATCTAGAAATTTTGAAATTTCAAAATCACATTTTTGAGATTCGAGTCAAGATTTCTTTTTTCTATAGCACCGTGGAATCGTGGATATTCCACGAGAGGCTTCTAGTGAATAAATATTTTACTAAACTCTGTTTCCAACACATTGCGACTTGCGAGAAACTCCCATTGGCTAGAGCCTTTTCCCAACGGTTGTTTAATGCGCTTAATTCAAAAAATATGACCATAAAAGGGCATAAACGAACAAAAAAACGACCATAAACGACCATAAAAATGACCATATATGGACCACATATGGTCATTTTTATATTATAAATTTGTATTAATGGGCCAGCAAACAGGCTCTGGCCAATAGGAGTTTCTCTCAATGTGTTGGAAAAGGAGTTTAGCGTATTTAATTTGTCATATTTATTTTTAAAAAAATACAATTCTGTACTGCAATTTTGAGCAAACAAAAAATTATTCATATCGAATTAATACTGATCATTTCAACAAATTTTATGAACATTTTGATTTTTGGTTCGGGATTTAATTTTACAAAAAAGAATCTACTTGCAGTTTATTTAATTTTGTAAAAAAAGCAGAACCCTTGGGCTTCTCTGCCGAGCATTTTTGGTCAAGGAAATTAACTCCCGTTGATGGAATGGAATGATGGAATGGAATGAGAAATTATTTTTAAATTATCATATAGTAGATACTTTGCGCCACCTTCATTAGAAGTGAACATTAGGAAAAATTTGCCAGGTCAATATTTTACCATAACAACAACAACTCTGTTCTGTATAGCATAAATTCAGAAAACTAATTTGCACTTTATTTTATCAGCTAGTATCTTTACATAGTCAAAAGCTAGAATGTAATTAGGTACCTTACGACGTTACTCTTTACAATACGCATATTGTATATAAAGATCGAAGGATGATTTTTCTTTAATATTTCATCTTTAAGTTCTAAATCGGATAATAAATTTAATAGTAATAAGCTTATGGGATTACAATTGAACAGGGACTTCCGGTTACTGAAAGGAACTTGTTCTTGTGTAAATTTATATTTGCGGACAGGATTGGAACACTTCAATGATCTTTTGGCTCGATTCTACACAATGCCGACGTTTTCTTTGTGTAGAGATAAAAGATTTAAGAGGATATTTGAGGTGTCAATTAAACACAACACAAAGACTTCTTTATTAAATGTTGATGGATTCATCTTTAACTCTTCGATTTTTTTTTCTTTCTTTCCTAATCTCTTTCACTTGTACGATGTAGTCAGTGTGGTTTTTGAAGCAGAGTTATTTATGCAAATTGGGAGCGGGATGTCAATTAGCAACGAAGAAAAACAAGTCCCCATTTTAAGGCTAGATTATTTTTACAAAATTTTTGCTTTAATCGAACATATAAGTATAAAAAGGTTTTTAAAAGAATAGGAAATTATGAGTTTTTTTTACATTTCAAAATATGTTCTTAGGCCTAAATTGATTGAATTTGATAAGAATGAGAATATGTAGAGTTGAAATTCATTCCGAGATATAAATTTACGAGTTTCATTGGGGAATACAGTTCGAAACACTTGTTTTATTAACGCGTAGAGAAAGGATTGGGATTAAATTAGCGCATGCCAGTTAGAGCGCTCTGCCCAGAGAGATGTCTTCAGATCTAACTCAAAAGCAATTTGTGAAACCTCACATTAAAGTCCTTTTATAGTTTCAGCTTCGGCCGCTGGGATTTTTAATTTTAAACATATTTTTAATCACCGATTGCTCGTCTGTTTCTGACAAATTAATTTTAAAATTTGCTTTGGTTGTTTTTTTCTAAAAAGTTGTAAATTAATTATTTTTTTTCGGATTTTCTGATTGGGAGATCAACTTCAATAGTTTTGGAAATAAATAATGGGCGAGAAAATGGAGGCAATAGAGGTAGATTTCCTGGCGATATATTAAACAGGGAAAAAATTGGTAACAAATGACTCAATGAGTGTAGTAAAATTGCTATTTGTGCTCGTTTGTCTTGCATGGTTCAATAGATTTTGACAGGGGACTTTTATTTCTTCCAATTTCAATCAATCTTTAATCTTTCTTTAGTCTTTTGAGGGGGGGTTAGGGGTTAGAAGGATCTTATATAGAGGTCGAATAAGGGGCGGAGGGATTAATGAATAAGGTTTTTTTTCTTATGTTCTTTTGATTTCTTCATTTTTGTGCGATGCAGTCTGCACACAAATCAAATGATAGTAAGAAAAAAATAAAGAGATGGTATTGCAGATTTATAATGTTCTAGTTCTTGAATTGATAGTCATCTTAATTATTTATGGCGGGTATATAATGTACGTTTTTTAAACAGAATTTTGTAAAATGATGTTTTTAAGGTTCCTTAAAGTTGTCGAAGTTTATTCAAAATGTCTCCGAAAAAATTGTCTAATTTCATCTGAAAATGTCTAAGTCATGGAAAAATGTTTCAAATTTGTCTAATCTTTTAAATTAGTCGAATTACATCTTAAAATCTTTCCAAATGGCGAAGTTTACCAAACATTTTTTTAGATTTGTTGAAATGTAACTAAAAAGTACGAAATATTGATCCAATTATCCAATTATAGATAATAAAAAAATTTAATTATCTAATCAATTATTTCTTAATAGGGCTCTTATATACTTTTACTTATTTACTTATTTATTTATTTATGGTAGGCTTATACATTAACTGTCGAATGCCAAAGAACTACCTGTCCACCTTTACCATGCGATGAGCGACATGCAATTCGCGCAGAGCCAGAAGCATGCTGTAAAATATGTCCAGGTAAACTCAAACTACAAAAAATTGTAAAATATAGTTGTATTCTCATACATCTATATAAATATTTTAGTGACTACACCACCCAGCATTTTCCAAACTAAGGACGTTATGAAAGATGAAGGTTCAGCCAAAAATGTATCTGATTTTTTATCAGAAGGAGGTAAATGAGCTAAAGGTGCAAATTTAGAAGTTTTAATTAACTTATTTTTTTTTTTTTATTCTTCTATTACCGTAGGCTGCATTCGCAGAGACCAGGTGTTTGCTAACGGGCAAGAGTGGCATCCCAGATTAGCGCCATTTGGTGAGGAAAAGTGCATAAGGTGTAATTGCAAGGTGAGATAATTAAATTGACATGTTTGTACGAGCGGTTAAATGGTAATTACATAATTTTTTTTGTTTCTATTTTGGTTTCTTTAATTTGGTTATGCAGGACGGTAAAATTATATGTAAACGACAAAAGTGCCCTGCGCTTCACTGCGAAAACAGGGTGGAACTGGCAGATCAGTGTTGTCCAAAATGTGCAGGTATTGTTTTAGAATTTTTTTTGAATTTTTTTTTAATATTTTTTTTTTTAATTTATGCAAATTAAGTCGAGTTTTATTTCAGACGGCAGTACCTCAATTAAGTACCGGCACAAGGGTTCAGGAAGGCATAAAGGAAAACAGTGAATAAAAAGAAGAATCATTAAGCTAACATGGTTTTGTTGCTTAAATGGGACTCAAAGATTGGGTCGCATGTTCATCAAGGCCTCATATGACGTTTGGATGAGGACAACACACATTACTTCCAGCTCTGTGCTTCCATTTGCTTCTGACGTTTTCATTTTTGACCCATGAGGACACAAACTTAAGAGTTGTACAGGAAGTTGCCTCGTTTTTCTTCTTTTTTTTATTTTTTACAGTAGCTTTAGCAGTGTAAATCATGCCTGGCCCGTTGGTTTGGATTACCGCGGCCATTTTGAAGCGTCTGCCATTGTTGTTAACATTTTTCATTTTTACATAACTGTTTTTTTTCTTTTTTCTCTTTTTTTATTATTGTTTTGTTGTGTACAGTGTGAGAAAAGGAAATAATTTTTACAAGTTTTTATTAAATATATTTTTAGTTTTTTGTACATAGAAAATTTACATAAACATTGTACATATTTTATTCTCCTTATTATTATTTTAATTATTATTAAATAATCTTATTGCTAATAATGTAAACCAAACTGCCACTTGCTCTTATATTATTAATACTATTATTATTGTTAACCCTGTCATTATATTGACTGATATTTATTGCCAATTTTACCGACATTTAATTTTATTTTTCTTTGTTTGTTTTAAAATCTCTCCATGCATTTTTATATAAAAAAAATTTCAATGTATTTACTTTCGTTCTGCATTCAGCCATTCTCATATCAAAGAATGTTTACAAGAATTATGAATGGAAGGTATTGAGCTTTATGCAGTTTTGGCGTTTTTTTTTAGATTTCTAATGACAATCTACTGAATATGAATTCAAATAGATTACAATTGTTATTGTTTTTTAACCGGTTTTTAATTGATTAATTTTAGAATAATATGAATTCTAAATGAGAGAATAAGAAACAAGGCAGTTACGCTACTCCAGACCAGTGACTTATTATGTTTGGATTGCGATGGAGATTTTTTTTTACTTTACATCAGCTGCAAAGATTTTTTTTTTCTGTTATCAAATAACGTCTTTATTTTTATATATGGTATGTAAATTTCAGAAAGTTGTGTTGCCCGGATGATTATTTAAATCGATATTTTTTTTTTAATTTGCACTCGATTTAAAACTTGCATGAGGTTGATTGTTGTACAAAGTTTGAGTAAGAAAAAGTTGTAGGCTTAGCGTTATATCTGATGTCATCAAAAAAAATACGAATTTGTCATTTTTTTGTTTTATTTATTTAAATAAAAGGAAGAAAAATGGATGCGAGAATTAATGTTTGTTTCAAATATTGTAAAGTTTTGATATATGAACGATAACGTGGGAGATTAAACATGTTAATAGGACTATTATTTTCTTTTTTAAGGTTTCATACAAATTTTAATCATTTTTTTGCTGAAAAGGCGACTTTTAAAAAAGCCTTAAAATTTCCATTCATTTTTTTTAATGTTGCCTTTTTAGCCTGAAAAAAATAGTTTAAAGCGATGTGTGATATCCATCACTATTATTATTATTATCACTAATATTATTTGTAGCATTTTCTGTAATATACAGTTACATCGCCAATAAATAATTTTGTTGTTCATTTTTATTAACAATTTTGAATACTGTATCACAAATTATTCAATGATATCAGATGCACTTTATTCAACCGTATAATTTTTAAAGTTTACATTCCCATGGTATTGGTGTTGATCTTCATTTGGTGAATGCTGATAACCCATTGGCCCTATTAATGTCACACAATGTAATCTGCATTTGACAAACTTTAGCACTAAAATCAAGACGAAAAGTAATTCAGATCGGAAGCATAACATTCAGCAGTAGATTCAATTAGATATTAAATTAATAAGCAGAAGGATAAATGTGCTTCGGTATGTGATTAGACACGCTATCAAATTTTTAATCTTAACGCGGTGGTTCAATGTTTCATCACTTTAAAACTGCTCTTGATCATATCATAGCAATAGATGCAATAGAGCTTGCAATTGACTAAGAGAGACTTTATTAAATGAAATAAAGGAACCAATAATTTTGATATTAGTGTGTTTTTTTCTAAATAAAAACCGTTTAATAATTTTTTTTTAATTGTTTAAAATGTGATTAGCAAGTTCAATATTTTGGTACAATCAAAAAAACAATAGCTCCAGAATATTGTGTGTTTTAATCAATAATTAATCATCACCATCATGATCAACTGGTCTCTTTTTAATACTAACTATTGTCACTGGGTGGCGGCAGCGCGCAGCTCGCTAACTATCGTCCATGCTATCGTCATCGTCAGTCTTCGGGGAAAATGGCGGTTGAAAAACGTTGTAGTGTACTTCAAAGCTGACGATAATCTAGCTCCGTATAATTTAAATGGCTGCTGTAAGTGGTAAATTGACGGAGTTCGGACCAGATTCAGGCGGCCGCGTAAAAGTATAAAAATATCGAGTGCAATGCAACATTTCTAATGAAAAATTGTGTTTTTAGGGTTTGATAGTTTTGAAGCCGATAGTGTTTGGAAATGTTGCCAGGTATTTCGGTAAGAAGCGTGAAGAAGATGGGCACACTCATCAGTGGACTGTGTATGTGAAACCATACAAAAATGAAGTAAAGCAATTTACGCCACTGTCACCGAAAATAGTATATTTAAAATTAATTAATTTTCTTTTTCTTTAGGATATGTCCACATACGTGAAAAAAGTTCATTTCAAATTACACGAAAGTTACACGAATCCAAATAGAGGTAAAATATAGATGAAAAAATTCAATTGATTAATATATTTTATTTAATTATTTGTAATTAATTAATAATTTAGTTGTGACAAAACCACCATACGAAGTAACTGAAACAGGTTGGGGAGAATTTGAAATAGTGATAAAAATATATTTCCATGATCCCAACGAAAGACCGGTAAGAAAAAATAAATGTTGCAGGAAAATGTATTTTTTTAGTGCAAAAATGAAATCCAATTGTAAGCACTCGAATTTTTCCCAGGGAGCTCGGGAATTCTCATTAAAAATCGTGCTGTAATTAGTACATGCAACTTGAAGCAAATCATTGTTTTTGTCGCAATTTTAGACTAAAATATTTGTTGTAGTTTTTATTTGAAAACATAATCAGAATTGATGAAAAAATCGCCGGCTTTGTTGCACTATCTTCAAACTAGCTCTTAAATTTTCTTCTTTTTTTTCAGGTAACACTTTATCACATTTTGAAGCTGTTTCAAAGTGAGACAAATATTATGCTGGGGAAGAAGAATCTGGTATCCGAATCTTACGATGAAATAGTAAGATTAATTTGAATCATTAAAGATATTGTGACATTTGTGTATTAATTTTTTTTTGTGTATATAGATTTTTCAAGATCCCACTGCAATGATGCAGCAACTGCTAACCAGCAGTCGTCAATTGACTCTAGGGCCGTACAAGCACGAAACTGATTGTAAAGTTTACATTCAATCAATTATTTAAAATGTATTATGACTAAATTGCAATATGTTTATATTTTCAGTTGAAGATAAAAAGGAAAAAACACATGCAGTGATATTACAAGCGAAAAACAAAATTCGGTACGAAATCAACGACTTAAAAGAACGATTGAAACAATCTAAAGAAACGATCGCGAAACTAAAAACTGAAATTGCAAAAGTCGAAGACAAAGGCGCAAATGGAGCAATGGAAACTAATTAAGGATTTAAACAACTAAATGTACTTTATTTTTCATTTTTTTTAACATTAACTTTATCATTTAAGCTGAAGAAATTGAAATAAAGACAATTCCTTTTACATCTACTGTTTTAATCATCTAATTTAATTTACCTATTTATTTAACTAACCATTTATAATGTAAATAAGAGTATATTTTAAGCAAGGTTTGTATGAGATCAATAATCGACTGCAAAATCGTGTAACATTGTGATATTATTTACAGCTTTGAATGGACCAAGCGAGCAAACTAGAGACTACGGACCAGCCCCGAAGTAAATTCGTCAAGATGAACAGAACTGCCTATTTCTTGTAACGGTAAGTGATATTTATTTTATATTATTTGCTATCACTATTTACAATAGATATATCGATTATCCTTAAAAAGCAAAAATCGAATTTAATTTTACGTTTAGTGTGGTAATATTGCGAAAAAAAATTACTTCTAATTGAAAATTGGAGTTTATTTACATAATAATTAACAAAAATTGTGTACACGCAAAATATAGCACTATATAAACTCAAATCTTTCTTATTAATAACACTTTATTCTCATTTGTCAGATTAAGCTCGGCAAATGTCTTCTCCAGCTCACTAACAACCTCATTCCTTATGACAACACTACAGTTCTTGTAACATTCTCCACTCTGCCGCTGACAAAACTGTAGCAAATCAATAACTCGATCCGAATATTTAAAATATCCATAAACACGGGCCCCATCCGGTAAACATATTACCAGCACTATCTCATCACGAGATGAACTTTTAGCCCTTCTTTCATCAACTTCATCGACAACAATCGGTTGAATCACTTCATAAGTGTTAGTCCTAACCAACTTCGAATTCTTTCTGTTGCCCCTCACCTTGGCGGAAATCGGATTCGATTCCCAATCTTCAACTTCGGATAATTCGCTTTTCGGCATTTCATTGTCACCAATCGCTGGCAGAGGTCGGTATTTAGACACGGCTACATGCGATGGTCTCCGATTTTCTACACTTTTCTGCCTGAATGTCCAAGCTTGAGCTGACCGGTCAATCGGGATCAATTTTAGCGAGTCTAAACTGAACCGTCGGGGTCGAGAAACCGGCGCTAGTTTCTCTTTATCTTTCTTATTAGAGAAGTGAAATAGTCTACTACTTAGTCTCTGTTGATCCATGTTTTTTTTTCTTGAATAATTAAATTAAAACGTTTGAAAGGGATAAATTAAACGTTGGAGCTGCGTTTACCTGTGGACTGTCTTAGTTTCGTGCGCTTGAAAGAGTTTGCGTCTGAAATTAATCAATTTCTATCAGCTGGGTACTGGAAAATTAATGAAAACTAATGAAAAAATTAATTTGGTTGTTTACTTACCACTTACCTAGTTTTTTCATTTTTTATCATTATTATTAGTTTTTTTATTTTGTAAATTATATCATGAATTGATAGTCGGCAGTTGGCACATAAACGTCATTTTGGTTTTGAAATTCAACAAAACATGTCGATATTTATCTGTTTCGTATAACTATCGTGTTACTTAGCAACAAAGTTTTAAAGCCCATGACCTGAAAAAAATAAGGTAACTAAGCGTCTAATATGAAGTTAATTATATATTAAGTTGGAGTTTGTGGAATAAAAAATGATGTATAATGACAAAACGAGTGAAATAAAAATGAAAACAAAGTTTTTTTTCGTTTTGAGAATTTTTTTAATATTTAGATTTTATAAGAATATTTTATACACCTCGGATAAATTTTTATACATTTGTACGTCGACAACTTCTCAGTAAAATTTAAAGGCGTCAAATTAAAGTAGTTGTGTATCGGCGGCGTTAGGGTGTTAATAAAAATTGATGTCTATGCAGTGCTTGCACCCGAGCTCCCTGCATCGGGATCGGGTTGGTTCAGCCAAGGGTTCTTGAGAATTTGGTCCACTGTTGCACGGCGAGTAATGTCTGGCTCAAGGATGTGCCTGATGAGGGCTTTGCTCTCGGGGCTGAGGATATCCACCACTTTAGAGGGGTATGTATACCGGCGCTCTTGCTGGTATTTGAGCATTTTTCGAATGTTCGAGTCGTCAAAAGGCATTGATCCTGTTAGCATGATAAAAAGGATGCAGCCCAAACTCCATACATCGTACATTTTAGGATTGTAAGGCGTACCCTTAATAAAAAATGGAAAAACAAATAAAAAAGTTAAAAATTCAGAATTTTAGCCGTGAAATTCGTACCGAAAGGATTTCGGGGGCAGCATAAGCTGCACTTCCACAATAGGTACTGCTCAGAATACGTTTGCCAGTCTCCTGGTCAACTGAAATAATTTTTTTTAAAAATGAAGAGTGTAATTTATTGATTTATTGATTTTTGTTAAAGAATTACCGCATTTCCGAGCAAACCCGAAGTCAGTTAGTTTGATATGATCCTCTGTACACAAGAGGACATTCTCACACTTGAGGTCGCGATGGGTGATCTCTTTGGTATGTAGGTACTTAATAGCGGAGACCAATTGGCGGAAAAAATTGCGAGCTTTAGGTTCATTCAGTGCACCGTGAGTCTGCAAATGATGTTTATTATTTTTATACTTCCACAATAATTTAAATCGACGAGTTTTTACTCGGATATAGTCTAACAAGTCTCCTCGTTCGGCAATATCCATGAAGATGAAAACAGTATCGCCTGTGTCGAGGATACGGTGCACTTGAATGATGTTAGGATGCTGCAAGTCTCGGACTATTTCAATCTCCCGCGGCAGAAACCGGGAGACGAAGTCTTTGGACGCCTTCTTCCGGGAGATGATCTTAACCGCATATCTTTGAACTTGGCCATGTTGTCTTGTTTCGGCAATCCTAAACAGTTATTAATATAAAAAATTAAATAATTTTTTTATATATTTATTTTATTAATTTAATTAACCTTTCATTAAAACTTACCTGACTTTACAGTAGGACCCCTCTCCGATGACTCTGCCTAGGGTGTATCCTTGTTTTTCAAGAACAGTTGAAGCTGATCCACTGAATAGTCCTAATTTTATGATTTCAGGGCTAACCCCTGTATTCATAGTCAAACCAGTCCTCGGCCAAGATTAGACGGCGCATGAAAGTACAGTTTGATTTCAAATGAAATTTACATGATCTGCTTGTACACACTGGCAAAGAGATCATCCCATCCCAATAAGTCCTCAAGCATGATATTTTTATATATCCATTCTACTCAGCTGCCCACCCACATAGGACTAGGCCTACGCCGCCTCAAATACACAACAAACAATGCACTGCAATGGGTTATAAACAATCGCTCGTTGGCATGGAGACTTAGATTTAGAAATTATCAAAAAAGATAGAAAAATAAAATAAATGTCATACAAAGTGTAGATTGCGATTTTTCACATTTTTTGGGGACAAGTATTCGAAAATGATACGAAAATTTTGTGTAAATAGAATTATATTTATTGCAATGATAGTTTTTCACTTTTCACAGAGGATGGACTAGATAAAATAAAAGTATAGGTTACATCGGTGATTAAATTTGTCATATTCATCATTCAGTGTGTGGCTTACAGTATATTTGCATTCGAAAAGTGATTAACTATTAATAATAGTCGAGAACCAGTATAAAAAAATATTTTAAATTAATACTAACTGCTAATTCTTGGTTTTTATTTAAGGCTCTTTAGAGAGTTTAAATTTGCAATTTGCAATTTTTAACAGTAAATCACTCTTCGAGAGCAGTTTAGCATCTTTTGTATAAAATTATCAAAAAATAATGTGCATTAACTATTTCTGTTAATCAAATTCGATGCTGAACCGACGACAACGTTTCTTAATTGGTCGATGCTATTGATTAACGTATCTAATCTAGTACCAAAATTGAGCTTAGATCTGTCTTGCACTTGTTCATTAACTGCTGTTGAAGTTTCAGGTTGAGAAAACCATCTGAGCAACACAGGCCGTTTATTAGTCGATTCAATTTTGTTTAATGTTCTCATTTGTGCAGATGATGATGGAAGGTCTGAAATAGGATTGTTACTTTGTTCATCTAAAGGCGAGGGGCCTTGGTTTTGTTGACTTTCGATCGATGATGGTGCGAGTCGAACTAAACTTTGCGACGATCCGAAAACACTGGAATTACTCAACGTTCTTTTTTCTGTCCACTCGAGTTTCTCTTTTTCCAGGTAACTAACACGCACGTTGAGTAATGAGAGAGTTCGTGCTTTGTCATTAACTATATCTTCGGTTTCTAAGAGTCTGTTTGATAATTGCTTGTTTTCCTCTGTCAGTTGTGACATGTTGGTTAGCACTGTGTCCCGGTAGTTGCGTTCGGTGTTCAGGGTCACTTGAGCTAGGGAAATGTCGTCTTGGAGTTGGCGGATTTTTTGTTTCAAGTTGTTCGATTCTCGGTTGTATTTTTCCCTGAAAAAAAAATAAATAAAATAAAAAAAAATTTTGATTTCGTATTTTTTTTTTTTTTTTTTTTTTGTAAATTGGTTATGGCACCTTTCTTTTTGAAAATGAGCTTTTTCTCTGTGTTTTCTTCGTTCGTTTTTTACAGCTAATTCTTCGTATTTTTGACCAGCTTGAATGAGCTGAGCTTGTGATTTTTCTATTTCTAGTTGTAGTTTTTTAATCGCTTCATCTTTTGCAGCGATTTTTTCATTGTGTTTTGGTGATGTTTCGTTACGAATCGCGTTTTCGGTTTTCGATGATCTGCGAACTGATGTTACAAACTTCGTTCTCATGCTTCGAATTTGAGCCTCTTTTTCATCGCATTCGGTTAAGGCCTCAGATAACTAATAAATAAAATAAAAAAAATAGTTTCTTAAAATAGAAATTTATTTCTTTTCTATACTTTGTATATTAAAGTCTCATTTTCATTTTCTAACTGTCTCAGTGCTTTCTCCATTTTCTTATTTCTTTCGGTCAATTCATTAGTTTTGAAATCCAAATCTTTAAATTTTGATTGTAAGCTATCTTTTATGGCAGCTGGATTTCCGCTATATAACACTTCCACCTAAAAAAAAAAAGAAGTATTTATTTGTTACAAAACAAAATATTTTTAAACAACTTTAGATTAAATGAAATTTCCTCTCTGACCGTTTTCCTCGTTTCCTGTAAATCTTGTCGGATATGACGAATTTCTTCTTCGTAAGACTTTTTCATTTCCACTTTAACTAGTGTAGAAGATTCTTGTTGATGACGTAATTTTTCCTCGAAATCCGTTCTAGATTAATATCGTGCAATATTATTTTCCTACAACTGAACCATCTGCGCACAAAAAAAATTCTTACCTCTGTTGTTCCATGATTTCGTGCACCTGAGGATAACTTAATTTAACGTTATCAGTTAAATTCACCGTTGATTCTTTGTGTTTGTTTTTTTCAGTCACGATTTCCTCCATAAGCCGTGCACGTTCCACCAATAAATACGCCACCTTTAAAAAAAAATATGAAATAAATTTAAAAAAAAAAAATAAAATAAAAAAAAAAAAATTGAGCTTTAAATCAAAATCAAAGTGAATGCAAAAGGATATTCAATACCACATGTTTGAAATATAATCCCAACTTTTGCATTATCAATAAATTTATCATAATATAAATATTTTTGATTTAAAGCTAAATTTTTACAATTTTTTTTTTAAAAATAAAAAATTTCTGTACCTGTTCACCTAACGAACAATGCAATATATGGTGCAAACCTTCTTGTTTTAGCATTGCTACAATCTCCATCAGATTATTGTCTTTGCCGTTGTTTCGCAGTTGCTCCAATTCCCGTTCCAGCTGCTTTTTCTCCATCTCTACCTTGCTTACGCGTTCATCTGTGATGTCCTTGAGTTTCCCAACAAAAAGCTCTACCTCCTTGAGCTCCTGAGCTTGTTGTGTCCTCTGTTTATCCAGCATTTTTCTCGAAGTGTGTAAATTGTACTCCGCATCACCCAACCATCGCCACACATGAAGTAATTTCTCTTCCAAAGGCAATTCAGAATTGAGTCCTTCTCTTTCGAAACGATTTCCTAACGCGAGCCACTCGTCCTCTTCGCTCTAAATAACAAATCAAAAAATTTAAAATTTCAAAAATACACTAAAATGTTCAAAAAAAAGACTCGAAAAAGTTAATTTAAATGACATCTTACCTCCTCCTCGATGAAACCCAATCCGGAGACAACATCTGGGACGCTACTCATGCACATCCACAAACGGGGAGTTAAACGGGTCATAACACAAGTGTCACAAACACACACATGACACAAATTTGCTCATTTTCTCTAATCTATATATCTATATATCAAAACGGGACAAAAATATGATGGCGAACATGAAATACCAAATAAAAACGTGCACGTAATGGAAAAGAAAAATGAGTCATTCTGGGATTTTTTTCTCTCATTCGATAACAGGTGCTCTCAAAAAACAAATTGCTGACGTCATTCAAGCATTGACGTGCAGTGAAAGCTGAAAAACAACTATACGGGGTTGCGTTGTCAGAGTATCTCACCCCTAATCGCGGGCGTCTTTCTTCCATTAGAGACGATCCAATCGTGAATTAACATCATCGGTTGATGGATTCGGAACAGATTCGATGATCGTTGGCTGAATTAGGCCGGCAATATGATGAGAATGGCACCAACAGCTGGGATCTCATATTCGAGCAGACGGCATGTTGCGTTTAGGGGCGCCTGTTGGCGAGTTGGTATATCATTCTATTCGCGCCAATGGAAGCCATTGACTTTGGCGCCACCTACCGGCAAGTGTGAAGGCGGCAAAAAAATACATGAAATAAAATTAAATTAGTAAGGCAGTATGTAGCAGATGAGATTTTACCAGTAATGCTCTAAACTAAAAGATAGTGAAATGTGGCTATTATTGCCTCCATTACATCACAAAATGTTTTTGGTTGGAAACTTATTTTTTTTTATTTTAAAAAACATGAAATTTGAAAGAATAAAAAGTTAAATTTCGAATTGTTAAAAGAGTAATAGAAGGGTTTAATTATATCCTATCGCACCAATATCTGAAGCACTACATCATACCTTAAATGTGTCATTAAGAAAATTACTGTACTAAAGTTGGAAAGTTAGCCAATTTTATTTTAAGAATTTATTACATGTTAAATTATTCAAATACTGAGGTCACAAACAACGTTAATGTGCTTGACATAAGGCAACAGCCTGCATTTTGTCTTACATTCTATATATTTATTTTATTGATTACAAATTTATCTTTGATCAATATAAATATTTTAGATGCATGAGGGTATAACAACCTAGTTTATTAAATTTCTTTGTCTTATATGAATATTGGTGCTAAGATGAACGTGTTATTTCATGCGGGAGTTTATTTATTTATTATTGCGGTTTTTTCCGAGGAAGATGGTGGTATACAATCCTAAGCATTGATAATGGCTTTATAATAAGTGTGTATGTACAGTATAGCATGTTAACTTCTTTCTTCGCGTGTTTAGGGTTAAAAAAGGGGCCAAATATTAATTTAATTCGAAGATTTTCAACTAGCTTCTTGAAAACTTTACAGTGGTCAAAAATAATTGTTCTAACGGATGATCACGACTTTGGTAGGATTTTTTTTTGTGCGTGTAATTTGAACTTAAAATTGGTTCTTTTTCAAATAAGTTTATTTAGCTAAAAATTTGTCGCAACATCTTATTTCTGCCAGAGTTACGACTGTTACTAATTTTAATTTTAATGAACTGAACAATTTCGAAAGTGTTTTGATTATTAGCAAACCAAATACTGCTATTGAAATAGTAGAAAAAGGATTGAAATTAAGCTTTTGTCCTTCTAATTGGATGTTAATACAAGAAGAAAAGGTGGAAGAGTTTGGAAATTTCTTTATTCCACATAATATCGCTTTATTTTTACTCGGGGTCAGACATTCCCACGAGGTAGTTATGTGAGTTCATGCAGAAGTTGAGTAGTTCCCTGCAACTTTATATATTTTACAGTTATGGGTTTTATTTCGTTTGTATTCGGCTAATGGAAATGTTATAAAAATGCTAGAAAGTGGTTCTTGGAATTCGAAAAACAATGCTTTGATATTCTCACTCTTGTCTGTACCTTTGCCTTCGTACAGTGAAAAACACCTTCGCTTGACAACACTTACCGTATATAACCTATTTTAAATTTAATGTAAAATTAGTAGTAATCACTAGTTTTTTTTCTGTACAGATGAAACCATTTTTTACTTATCGTAAAGTGAGGGGAGAACTTACCATTGTAGGATTGCATGGCGAAATATTGAAAGTTATTCAAAGCGTATTTTTCTTTAAGTAATAATTAACTACTTATTGAGCTTATTTAAAAAAATTACCAGATGTACTGTTTTATTTTATGTCCCGTTTATAAAGTGCCAGTGTGACCCTTCCAGAAGACAAAATATTTGGAACTAAAGTAAATGATTCATACGTGTCTGGAATGATTGGAAGATTATACAGAAATGTAAATAATTTTTTACCGTGTTATCAAAGTAGTTTTTAATAGGATTATTACATTATAGGAAAGCGACATAGGAATTTCAGCAACCAAAACCATCGATAGAATTCAATTGATCAGTTTTTCGCCAGATATTACGAGAGTGCGGGCGAAAATATTGTACCACCACAAATTAGGCGCTCGAGAAAGATTTTTCTTTTATTTGGAACCTTTTTCACGAGCTTCTTGGATTATCATAATGGGATTTACCGTTTTATTTGCAGTTTTGTTGTCAATTATTAGTTTTACAAAAAACAAGGTACAGCGATGTCGTAAAAAAGCAATCAGTTACATGAAAATAATATATTATTATTCGAGAAGTGCTTTGCATATTTTACTTCATACTGGTAAAAATAATTTAAGAAAAGTATTTCTTACCAGGTTTAAATGTAGACTTGTTTTAGGTATTCCAGTTCGAGTCTGCGGTTTATCTGGTAGATTATGCTTACTTGTATTTCACACTTTTTGCATCGTTATGTTTATAAACTACTGTTCGAGTCTTACATCTATTTTAGCCGTGACCCGACTCAAATTACCATTTAACAGTTTTTATGATCTACTTTATAATTCTAAATTTGATTTAGCTACACTTAAAGGCATTAGTGTTGTTCAAATATTCAAGGTGTGGTAATGTGTTGTGTATATCTTCTGAAAACTTCTTCAGTGCGGTATCTTTTTTTGCAGCAATCTAAAGACGATTTGTATAGCAAATCATACAAGAAACTTAGTAGTAACTCTGATAAGTTTTTGGTAAGATCGCTTAAAGAAGGAAAGGATTTAATTTGCAATGAGGAAGTAGCATTTTTAATGGAAGAATTGACTTTGACGACTGCAGTCGCAAATAACTGTTCATTTCGATTTCTGGATGAAGTGATTATTGAAAGTGACTTTTGTTTTGCATTTCACAAGCAATTTGCTTACAAAACATTATTCAATAAGTAGTAAGAAGTGCTATTACTGTTTTACAATCGGCTTTAATTTAGTCTACATTTGTTAACTATTTCAGCATCCAGATTTTATCGGAAAATGGTGTAAATCAGAAACTGTATATTGATTGTAAACGTGAAGACCACAATGCTTACTGTGAGCGCTTGAAGAAAGGAATTGCAGCTATAAAAATGCCCGCTGTTATTGGGCTATTTTTTACTCTGTGCTTAGGAATTGGAATTGCTTTGGTTGTGTTTATTGCAGAAATTCTGTACAAAAATATTGTTCTGATAACAAATAAATAGATTTTAAGTCTTGTTTGAAAGCGAAAAATGTCTAGACCATTCTACAGGTGTGGTTGCGATTTGCTAACTAAAGAGATCAAAACAGAAAATTCCGAACGAAAGCTACCACCAAACGATGTTTGTCTTATGATTTGCTTTGGTAATTAGAGTATTTGTGGAATTAATTAGCTCGACGGATGCACTTAATTATCCTATTTTTGTAAGTAGATTTTGTATAGATGCTATAGAAATACAAAAGAATACCTCACAACAGACGGCATTTTGCGGGTCTGATTTCTCTGCTCTTGACGGTTAGCTTATTTGATCACTTTTATGTTTTGCGATGATACACAGTGCTGCGGCACAACGAACACAACAAAATAAGGCACTCAATGTATTTTGGGAATTTTGAAAACTACAAAAAGTACGGTATGTATATGGGTTGGTTTGCAGTAGGTACTTAACTATGGAGAAAAGTGGTAATCGATCGTTTTTCTAAGAAAAGATAAAATGCTTTGATCTCATAACCGAGAGCACACTAGTTTTGTTGAGACTATTAGAGGCATCTGCGCCATCTACTGACGGGTCTGAAAGCGCTAAATTTGAACAGAAATTATTGAATAATTTTGTGATTATCCGATAAATCAATATTAAACACAAAAACAAAATTAAATTTGTCATTAGAATACTGCAGACACGGTATTGAATGAAATACGTATTAGAGTATTGATTGCTTGAACAAACTGATCGGGAGTAAAAGGATTTATTGGAAACTATAGGCATTGCACTGTATCTAAAGTACTACAGTAGGGACATCATATTTTAATGACGTTACAAATATTATTTCATAAGTTTATTACATGTTAAATTATTCATAATGTTGTCAGAGCATTAATATTCTTGATATACGGCAACCCATCTACAGTTTGTCTTATATTCTGTTTGTTTTATTGATTACAAACCAGGCTATAATTAGTCGGTCTATTATCTTTCAGCGTCTTATTGGTAGATTAGATATTAGTGTTTCAAAAGTGTTGTTATAAGATGGAAGCATTATTTTATGTTGCAGTTATTTGTTATATAGTTGTGGCTTTTTGCAGAGAAGATATTGGTATGCAATGTTCAATGTTATATGTGGATGCTGACTTTATTTTTTTGCATGTTTAGAGTATGAAAACCGAAAAAAATTAATATATTTTCAACAAGTTTCTTGAAAACTTTAAAATGGTCGAACGTGATAATTCTAACAGATGATCAAAATTTTGGTAAGAATTTCTTTTTGTTTAAATACATTTCAAAATTTTTAATTTTTTTTTTTTTTTTTTGAAGTTTATTTATCGAAACTGTTGTCGCAACATTTAATTTCTGTCAGAGTTGCAACTGTTACTAATTTTAATTTTAATGAATTGAATAATTTTCGATCCGTGTTGATCATAAGTAAACCAAATATTGCCATTGGAATAGTGAGAAAGGGATTAAAACTAAGCTATTGTCCTTCTAATTGGTTGTTAATACTAGAAAAAAAGGTGGAAGAGTTTGGAAATTTCTTTATTCCACATGATATCGCTTTATTTTTACTTGATGTCAGACATTCCCACGAGGTTGTTGTGAGACTTATGCTTAGTTCCCACTTGGCAGAAATTCCGACAGAAAATTATCTGCTGCAGAAAATTTTGAGTGTAGAAAGCAGCAGTGTTTACAAATTACCTTCCTTAGCTGGCATCCATTTTTAAATTCCACTTTTCTGCATTTTTTTGCCCACTTTTCAGTCCACATACTTTTCTGCCGGAATTTCTGCCAAGTGGGAACTAAGCATTAAAGGGTTTACGACATCACAGATTTTATTGGTTTCCTGGATCAAGCATGTTTCAAAACCACTAAAGTAATCCACAAAAATTATTACTTACGACATCAACAAAACGAGCAGTAGAAAAAACGCGAGAGAAAAGCGAGACCGATTCGAGAATGCGCGAGGTTTGTTACTGCTCTCCTGGCTGTTTGATTGTTGTCAGCCATTTTAATTTTGATTTTTTAAAAATTTTTGTGGATTACTTTTAGGGATTTTGAAACATGCTTGATCCAATGGACCAATAAAATCTGTGATGTCGTAAACCCTTTAAGGGTGAAGTGGTTTAGTTTTAAGCAGTTTTGTGTTTTACAGAAATGGTTTTTCTTTCGTTTGTATTCGGCTAATGGAAACGTTATAAAAAGGCTAAAAGATGGATCTTGGAATTGGAAAAACGGTGCTTTGATATTCTCACTCTTGTCTGTACCTTTGCCTTCGTACAGTGAAATACCGTTTCGATTGACAACAACAACAGTAAACCAATCATTTTCAATTTATAAGTCAAAACATTGATCCTTTAATGACTGAATTATGATTTTATACAGTTTAACCCATTTTTTTCATTGCATAAAGTGGATGGACGGCTTACTATTGTAGGATTGCATGGCGAAATATTGAAAACTATTCAAAGCGTATTTTTCTTTAAGTAGATAATCAGTATTTACAACCATTGAGCTAATTTTAAAAAAATTTCAAATTGTTTTATTTTGTTTATAAAGTGCAAGTGTAACTGTACCAGATGACAAATTATTTGGAGCTGTGGTAAACGATACGTACGTGTCCGGGATGGTTGGAAAAATATACAGAAATGTAAATAATGCTTTTCTTTAAAGCGATTGTTAAAGGTAATTTTTAAAATCCGTAAATTAGATCAAGCGGAGCGATTTTAACAATGGTTTCATAGTTAAATTTCGACCAATGGGTCGATAGTATAGCATGTAGGTGTACTATCACCTTAAACATCGCTTTTTTTGCTCTAATTTATTGATTTTAAAAATTCTCATATCGAATACCACTCGAGATCAGGAGATTGTTTTAGTAGGGTACGAGTGAGCTAAATGCTCGGGAAAATGAGTGCGCGAACTACTACAGCAACAATCGCTTTCTCTTTTGTGGTATTGCTGTATATTGTGTGTAACTGAAAATTAGTACATTTTAGGAAAGCGATATGGGAATTTCAATAACCAAGACTACCGATAGAATTAAATTGATAAGTTATTCACCAGATATTACGAAAGCGTATGTAAAACTATTGTACCACCACAAATTAGGTGCTCAAGAAAGATTTTTCTTTTATTTGGAACCTTTTTCTTATTATTCCTGGATTTGCATAATAGGATTTACAGTTTTATTTGCAGTTTTGTTATCAATTATTAGTTTTACAAAAAACAAGGCTCAGCGCTGGCCTAAAAAAGCAATTAGTAATTTAAAAATAATTTATTATTATTCAAGAAGTGCTTTGCATGTTTTACTTCATACTGGTATAAGTTAAAAGTCAAGTGTAGTCAAAATTTTAATTTTGATATGTGAAAGACTGTTAACAATAACATGTACAGTATAACCTGTGCGGTCCGGACACAGTTGGGGTGCAAAATTTGTCCGGTCGGGACAGGTGTTCGGTCGGCACAGGTATTTTAGCATGGCTGGAGATTGGCTGGGTTCGGCCATTGTGTCCGGACTGGACAGGTGTCCGGTCGGCACATATAGGTCCGGACCGCACAGGTTATACTGTATTTCATTTTTTAGAATATTTTATTGTTGCATATTTATTATTTTATAACAATTTCAGTATTCCTTAGCAAAAATGCAATGCATCATGGTCGAATGATGTTCCCAATCCTAATCAAAATTTAAACGACCTAGGATTAGTTCAAGTTTGGTCGAATTTCAACTTTCTGAGCATGCACATGCCTGTGCGCATGCGCAGATGATTGTTTTGTTAACACTCAGACGCAATGCTTGCATGTCAAACAAGGCAAGCCAACTATCCTGAAAAGTCACTTATTTGCCTGAAAAGACTTTCAAAGGCAAATATGATGTAATTTACGTCATAGTTGCCTTATAGAAATGAGAATGACTAAAGTGACTTTAGAGAAAAGGCAAACACAACTCACTTCTTTGCCTTATAGCAGTCACTTCTTTATAGTGCTGCACATGCTCAGTGCTCACAAAAATTCTTTTAGTGGCAGCCATCTTGGATTGTTGATGTTTCTCGACTCCAAACTGAAGTTTTAGCAAATAAAACCTGTTAATTTTGTAGGTGGGGACTTCATTAATCAACATTCTAACGATTCCTTGAGAAATGGGCATGAAAATAAATAAGAGTTGCGAAAAATGACGACAAATCAGGGGTACGGACATCACCGCACATTGTGGCCGCGTCAGCTAGGATGTTCGCTGATAACCATCCAAATAGTTTGTCATTTATTTTTCACAATTTTACGCAGATTCTTATGAAGTTTATTAGTCAGTTATAGCCAAGATGTAATAGACAATTTATTTAAATTGTCCATTACATAATCAAAAAAAAAATAAACAGTTGAAACAATAAAAATACAAATGGAAATGTATGAACAAATTTAAAGTGTGTTCATTGAGAAGTCACTTTTCCTTTTCAGGATTGAATGCACCTATTGGTTTTGCTATAAAATAAGAAATATGCAACAATCAAATATATTTATATTCTAAAGAATGAAATATATGCCAGTAACAGTCTTTCACATATTAAAATTAAAATTTTGATTACACTTGACCTTTAAAGAAATAATATTATATAATATATATATGTATATATATAAAATATAATATAATATAATATATAATATATAATAGTTTAAATAATAATAATTTTTTAGGTATTCCTGTTCATGTTTACGGTTTGTCTGGTAGAATATGCTTACTAGTATTTCACATTTTCTCCATCGTTATGTTTATAAACTACTGTTCGAGTCTTACATCAATTTTAGCAGTCACTCGACTCAAATTACCATTCAACAGTTTTCATGAATTTATTAACACTTCGAAATATGATTTAGCCACACTTAAGGGCACTAGTATAGTTCAAATATTAAAGGTGTTGTAATTTCCACATTTTCTAGGAATTCAGTTTTTATACCAAACTAAGTCAGTGGGGTTTCTCTTTTTGCAGCAATCTAAAGACGATCTGTATAGCAAATCATACAAGAAGCTCAGTAGTAACCCTGAGAAGTTTCTGGTTCGCTCCAATAAAGAAGGAAAGGATTTACTTTACAATCAGAAAATAGCGTATTTAATGGAAGAGTTGACTATGGCAGCCTTAGCGAGATATGACTGTTCATTTCGATTTCTGGACGAGGTGGTCATTGAAACTGATTTTTGTTTTACATTTAACAAGCAATTTCAATATAAACAACTTTTTAATAAATAGTAAGTATTGTGTTTATTTCATGGAGTTTGCATTTAATTTACTCAATGCTGTATTTGTAAACTAGCATCCAGATTTTATTGGAAAATGGTGTAAACCAGAAACTGTATACTGACTATAAGCGTGAAGGCCATAATGCTTATTGTGACCGCATACAAAGAGAAATCGCAGCTATTAAAATCCCCGCGGTTGTTGGGGTTTTCTTTACTTTATGCTTAGGAATTGGAATAGCTTTACTTGTGTTTATTGCAGAAATATTGTACAAAATATGTTTCTGAGAAAAAATAAATAGATTTTACATCTAAACTATCGCTATTTATTTATAAAATTGTATTTATTGTATTAGAATTCTGCATCGCAGTAGTTTTTGCCAAGTAAAACCGTGAGTTGGTTGGAAACTTTTTAGTTCTTACTGACAAGTGAATGCGAATCATGCCCATCTATTGGCGAGTTTTTGCGTCGATTGCCATAAGCGGAAAACTTGAACTCGACAATAATCGAATACTCTTGTGATCAGATACATCAATAGAGAACACGAAGATGCAATTGAATGAGCATTACAAATAATTGAGTAAAAAAAAAATTATTTTAAAAATATTCAATAGTCGAAGGGTTTAACTATTTACTCTTATAAGTAGCGTGTCAATATCTAAAGTAAACATATCTAAAGTGCAAAATTACTTAACGGAAGTTTTTGAACGTCATTTTTATTTTTAATAAATTATTACATGTTCGATTATTCAAACACTAATGTTGCCTATGCGTAAACATTCTTGATACACTATATAAGAACTGAGCGAGGTAGAGGGATTGGAGAAGATGGAGAGGAATTTACATTCTTTTATTCTAAATGTTTACTTTATTGATTATAAATTATTCAATATTAATATTTTAGCTAAACGAGCATATAACCTAATCTATCAACGATCTATTCTTGGTTTTATTAGCCTATTGGATCTTGAGAAAGGCGATTGTAAGATGGGAGTATTAATTTATGTTGCAGTTTTATTGCTCTTTAGTTCAGCTGTTTGCTCGAAAGATATTGGTATATGTAGTAATAATTATATAAATCGTACCTTAATTTCTTTTATTTGCATGTTTAGATTTTAAAAATCAAACAAAAATCAATTTAGTTCAAAGCTTTTCGTCTAATTTCTTAAAAATCTTACAATGGTCAAACATAATTATTCTCACGGATGATCAAGATTACGGTAAGATTATTTTTTTGTTACAGTATATTATACTTCAGAATTTTTAATTTTGTTTTCTTGAAGTTTATTTATCTAAACATTTGTCGGTACATCTGATTTCTGCAAGAGTTGCACATGTAAATGAATTTGAGTTAATAGAACTGAAGAATTTTTCAAGTGTTTTGATCATAAGCAAATTTAACACCGCTATTGAAATGGTCGAAGGTGGATTAAAACTAAGTCACTGCCCTCCTAATTGGTTGTTAATAATGGAGGAAAATAAATTGGAAAATTTCGGAAAATTTTACATTCCACATGATATCGCTCTATTTCTACTCGATTTCGAGTATTCCCATGAGGTAATTTTCTGAGTTGTGATACAGAATTTGGGTAATTTCACTAGTTTCCAACATTCTTTTATATATTTTTCCAGTTATGGTTCATTCGTCGTTTGTATTCGGCTGACGGAAATGTTATAACACCACAAGATAGCACAGGATTTTGGAATTCGAAAAACAATGCTTTAAATTTCTCACTTTCGTCTGTACCTTTGCCTTCGTTTAGTGACATACCGTTTCGCTTGACAACAGTTAAAGTAAATAATATTTTATAAATTCATACAATTCATACAATATGTAAATAAAATCAGTATACTAATATTTGATTCGTTTGTATTTTGCATAGTTTGATCCATTTTTTTCATTTAATGAATCGAATGGAATAATTTCTATTACCGGATTGCATGGCAAAATATTAAAAATTATACAAAGCGTATTTTTCTTTAAGTATTTAACCCGTATTTAATCATTCAGCTCATTTTAATAATAACTTATGCGCTGTATTATTTTGTATGAAGTGCCACTGTGACTTTTCCAGAAGACAAGCTATTTGGAAGTTACGTGAATGAATCCTTCGTGTCAGGAATGGTCGGAAGATTATACAGAAATGTAAATGATGTATTATCATATTATAAAAGCGATTTTTTTTAAATAGTATTATATTTTAGGAAAGCGATATAGCTCTTTCAATAACAAAGAGCGATGATAGAATTAAATTGATAAACTATTCACCAGATATTACAAGGCTGTATATAAAACTTGTGTACTTCCACAAGTCAGACACTCAAAAAAGATTTTTATTTTATTTGGAACCTTTCTCCAAGTATTCTTGGATTTGCATAATGGGATTTACAGCTTTAATTGCAGCTTTGTTGTCAATTATTAGTTGCATAAAAAACAAAGTACAGCGCTGGCCTAAAAAAGATATCACCTATATTCAAATTATTTATTATTATACGCGAAGTGCTGTGCATCTTTTACTTATGACTGGTGAAAATAAAATAATAATAAAAAAAATTATCAGTTTTAAAAATGTTAATTTTTTTTAGGTATTCCCGTTCGAGTCTACGGTTTATCCGGTAGAATATGTTTATTCGTATTCCACATTTTTTGCATCGTTATGTTTATAAACTACTGTTCGAGTCTTACATCAATTTTAGCAGTCACCCGACTGAAATTACCATTCAATAGTTTTCATGAATTTATTTACGGTTCTGGATATGATTTAGCCACACTTAAAGGCACCAGTATAGTTCAAATATTAAAGGTGCGGTAATTTTCCACATTTTCCAAGCAATTAAGTTTTTATAACTTCTCAGTCCTCACTATGGTTTCTTATTTTGCAGCAATCTAAATACGATCTGTATAGCAAATCATATCAGAAGCTCAGTAGTAACCCTGAGAAATTTCTGGTTGTGTCTAATCTAGAAGGAAAGGATTTAGTTACCAATCAGAAAATAGCGTATTTAATGGTAGAATTGAATATGGCAGCGTTAATCAAAAATAATTGTTCGTATCGATTTTTGGAAGAAACAATCATCGAAACTGACTTTTGTTTTACGTTTAACAAGCAATTTAAATACCAAAAACTTTTTAATAGATAGTAAGCACTTTTACTCGAGTGTTAATGTAGTTTGCATTTAATTTACTCTACATTTGTTATTTAGCATTCAAATTATATTGGAAAATGGTGTAAACCAGAAACTGTATATTGACTGTAAAAGTGAAGACCACAACGATTATTGCGATCGCATCAAAACTGCTATAGCGGCTATTAAAATGCCTGCAGTTGCTGGGCTGTTTTTTACTCTGTGCTTAGGAATTGGAGTTGCTCTAGTTGTGTTTGTTGTAGAAATTTTGTTGAAAATATTATTCTGTAATCAAATATAAACAACTAAAAACTGTATGAGATATTAAAAAACTTCTGACACGATAAAATTCTCATTTATTTGTCGTTTCTCATTGTTCATTCTCATTTATTTATTTAAAAAAAAAATGAATTGAAAGTAAATAAAATTTCATACGTAGATTTACTACTGTTTAAAATAATTTAAATATTTAAATCTCTTGCGTTACTTGCATTTGCTACTTTGTCAAGATATTCAAATTTAAAATCACCTTTATGCAAAATTTGCGCAAAACTCTACTCGTCATATTATCACTATAGTATGACGACAACACATCTTCACAAATAGAAATTTGCGATGTGTTTGTCATTTGACGAAACGACACGCCCAATTCAAACCCCTATAAAACCCGTGGTCAAACACTCGGAAAATCACTTCACTTTGCTTAATCAGCCCGCAACGTTTATTCTCAATGGCTTCCCGACTTAGAGATGTTGTATTCAGGTGTGTCGACTGTTGTACCAATGGCTGCTCCGAAGTTTTTGAATCGAATATTTGGAAGTCTCTCGCCGCCGAGTTTGTTGGTACACTGTTCCTCGTTTTGGTCGGTTGCGGCTCGTGTATCGGCTGGAATGCCACCGACCTAGTGCAAATATCTCTGGCTTTTGGAGTGACCGTTGCAATCATGGTCCAATGCATTTGTCACATTAGCGGTGGTCATATTAACCCGGCGGTTTCCATCGGTTTGTTAGTTGCGAGAAAAATCAGCGTTTTGCGATGCGTGTTGTACATCGTGTGCCAATGTGGAGGTGCCATTATCGGGGCTCTTTTATTGAAAGCCTTTACACCCGCCGCGTTACGAAAATCTTTGGGCGCAACGATGGTAAATGCGAAAATCAGTTCTGTCGAGGCTTTTGGCGTGGAGTTTCTCATCACTTTTGTACTGGTTTTTACCGTATTTGCCGTTTGTGATCCACTTCGCAAAGATGTTAAGGGTTCTGCGCCATTAGCTATTGGTCTTTCGGTGGCGACTTGTCATTTATTTGCAGTGAGTATAGAATGTTTTATTGCTTTTTAGAATTAGTTAATATTTGACTTGATTTTTATAGATTCCTTATACCGGTGCAGGAATGAATCCTGCTCGATCGTTTGGACCGGCTGTGATAATGAATATTTGGGCTGACCATTGGGTAAAAATATGCACAAGTTTTTATTTTTTTGAAATGTTTAATTTTTTTTTTTTAGGTTTATTGGACTGGACCGATTCTTGGAGGAATCGTAGCTGCGGGTTTCTATCATTACGTTTTAAGGGCTAGTAAATATAAGTCAACTTTAAGTCTTATTGATGAAGAGTTAGATGCTAACGACCCATGAAGCTATTTGAAGTTTTGTTTGTATAAATTTGTTGATAGTCTTGACTTTGTTTAGTTTTTGTGTAAAGTTTGATGTTTTTTAAAATTCAATTGAATTATTTTGCAATTAAAATTTTGTTTAATGGTATTTTAGTTTCAGCCTGTTTCTATATAAATAAAACTAATGAAAACATATATAATTGTTATACAAAAGAAAAAACCAATTCATGCTAATTTATCCACGTTTTTCGTGAATTTTATGCAAATTCTTCATGGGTTTTATGTAAATTCTTCGTGATTTTTATGCATCTGGATTTTAGAGCCATCTGTTGATAAGACATGGATTTTTATTTACAACACCAAAAGCGGCAAATTTGAATTTGATTAAATCTTCTGCAAATAAACAAATTATTCGAATCTTGACAAATCTGAGCATTTTTTAAAGAAAAAACTAATTACGGTTTACAGAGGAGGGTGAAAATGTTGAAAAATAATACTTTTTGTCAGACCTAAAAGGGTTTATTTTTATTAGCATTTCTCCAATAACTAAATTACTTCATAAAAACTTAGGAAATTGCCTCATTAAAATAAATGTAGCTTTTCAACGTATGTAAACTTTATTATTATTTTATTACGTGTTAAATTATTCAAACACTCATGTCATGCTGTCGTCATAAATTTTGTTCATAAACGGTTTGGTCCCAGGCTAAATTGCAGACCGACTCATGTTCTGGTGGTTTATTTTATTTGTTAATTCATGATCTTATTACATTTTATTTCATCGAGAAAAAAGTAAAAGATGATGGTAGTACGTTACGCTGCAGTCGTATTTTGCATTAGTGCGGTTATTTGTGTGAAAGATACTGGTATGTGTTCATACTAACTTTATTACGTAAAAAATGTTTAAGTATTATAAAATTATTGTTTTATTTTCAATGTTTTAGGGTTTACAAATCAAAGAAAAAAAAATTTAGTTGAAAAGTTTTCAGCTAGTATCTTGAAAAGTTTAAAATGGACACAAATAGTAGTGCTCACGGATAATCAAGATTTCGGTTGGGAAAATTTTTATGTAATTATACATTTCAGAAAGTAATTATTCCTTTTTTCTTAAAGTTTATTTAGCTAAACATTTATCGCAACATTTGATTACTGCCAGAGTTGCACATGTGAATAAATTTAATTTAAATGAACTGAATAATTTCGGAAGTGTTTTGATTATAAGTAAATCGAATACTGCGATTAGAATAGTAAAAAAAGGACTAAAATTAAACAACTGTCCTTCTAACTGGTTGTTAATACTTGATAAAAAATTTGAAAATTTTGGAATTTTTTTTATTCCACATGATATCGCTTTATATTTATTGGATTTTGAGCATTTTCATGAGGTACTTATAAGAGTTATAGTACGGAAGTTGAGTCAACTTCAGTCATTTTGTGTTTTGTAGTTATGGTTTATACTTCGTTTGTATTCTGATAACGGAAATGTTATAAAAGCACAAAAAAATGGATTTTGGAATCCAAAAAACGGTGATCTATTATGTTCACGTTTGCCTGTAGCTTTGCCTTCGTACATTGAAATGCCAGTTCGCCTAACAACAATCGCGGTAAATAATTGATATAAACAAATACATGACACTACTAGCCATTTATTTTATATCAGTTTAAGCCTTTTTTTTCACATCAGCAAACTCAAGGAAAAAATACTATTGAAGGATTACACGGGGAAATATTGAAAACTATTCAAGGCGTAATTTCCTTTAAGTAATTAATCCATCCATGTTTAATCATCTACAGTATAATCTAAATGTTGTTTTATTTTGTATGAAGTGTCAGTATTAGTATTCCAGAAGACAAATTATTTGGAAATATAATTAACAAATCCTACGTGACTGGAATGGTTGGAAAATTATACAGAAATGCAAGTACATGTAATGTTCAATAGTAAAAGTTATTTTTAAGAAGATTTGTACATTTCAGGAAAGCGATATGGGAATTTCATTAACTAAGATCAAGGATAGACTAGCATTTATTAGCTATTCGCCAGATATTACAAGAGTACGTGCGAAATTATTGTACCACCACAAGTTAGGCGCTCAAGAAAGATTTTTCTTTTATCTGGAACCATTTTCAAGGGTTTCTTGGATTTGCATAATGGCATTTACAATTTTATTTGCAGTGTTGTTGACATTTGTTAGTTTTATCAAGAACAAGGTATTGCGTCGGCCTAAAATGGCAATTCGTAATGTCCAAATAATTTATTATTATTTGAGAAGTGCTTTACAAATTTTACTTCAAACTGGTAAAAGTTACAAGAGAAAATTTTTTTGTGGTTGACTAATTTCAAAAGTACAATTTATTTAGGTATTCCAGTTCAAGTTTACGGTATATCTGGTAGAATATGTTTACTCGTATTCCACATTTTTTGCATCGTTATGTTCATAAACTATTGTTCAAGTCTAACATCTATTTTAGCTGTTACTCGACTCAAATTACCATTTAAGAGTTTTTATGATTTTCTTTACAATTCTAAATATGACTTAGCTACACTTAAAGACAGTTCTATAGTTCAAGTATTCAAGGTGTGTTGAAAAGAACAACATTGTGGTTTTTTAGAACAACTTGAATGAGATTTGTTATTTTTTTGCAGGATTCAAAACTGGACCTGTACATCAGAGGATACAAGAAGTTCAGTAGTAATCCTGAGAAATTATTGGTGAAGTCTAATAAAGACGGAAAAGATTTAGTTTACAATCAGAAAATAGCGTATTTAATGGAGGAAGTGACTTTGCTAATTGTAGTTGGAAATAATTGTTCATTTCGATTCATGGATGAGGTGATTATGGAAGCTGACTTTAGTTTTACATATAACAAGCAATTTGCGTACAAACAACTTTTTAATAGATAGTAAGTAGTATTTTTGTATTTTTTAAAATATACTTTAGATTTATTTTATTAACAATTGGATTTAATTATAGTATTCAACTTTTATTACAAAATGGTGTTAATTACAAACTGTATAATGACCGTAACCCTGAAGATCATAATGCTTATTGTGACCGTCTGAAAAGAGAAATCTCGGCTATTGAAATCCCTGACGTTTTGGGATTATTTTTCACTTTGTTCTTAGGAGTTATAATTGCTTTAATTGTGTTCGTTTTGGAAATTTTGTATAGAATACTATTCTGAAAACAAGTAACTAAAACACTCATCAAAAATTATTTTAACTTGTCAATCTAAGTTGTTCATTACTTTTTACTGTGTCATTAATGAGTTTTCTGAAGAAAAAAAAAAATCCTCTTAAATAAGCTTCTGAGTTTGTTAACTTTTTTGGTTTATCTGACCTTTTTCCCTAATTATGTAAATTTTAATCATCGTCATCCACTTATGATTAAAAAATGTACACAAAATTTATTTAGTCATTAATTAATTATAAACTTAATCTTTGAGGAAAGATATTCTGACACAACATCTGGTATGCTAGTCCTGCAAACAACGAGCGATACATAAAAGCATACCCATTTTCTCAATTTTAAACATAAAATGGGGCATGAAAACACGTTTTTATAGTTTAAAAATCAACTTGCTAATTGAAAATTAAAGTGTCATTCTGAATAAATTTTCTCTTCGATATCAAGTGCACGTAAAAATTTTGCTATCCCGCCTATTGATTACATACTGTCGCGATCACGATTCTTAACACTAAAATTAATTGCAAGAATAAGTAGCGAACCGCGAGTTCAAACTTTGAATCGCGAGGTGATGCTGTGAAACAGTCTTACTCGTGGCTAATAAAATGGTGTCTAGGGGATGTGATAAAATTACTTACTCTAATTCGCAGATGTCGAATGAAATAAGTAAAGACTTGTTTCATTCGATTTGAACCTCAATTGAGTCAAACCACAATGAATATAGTACACTGACTTATAATTACCAATGTTCAACGTTCCTAGTTGAACAAGTAACTAAGCAGTGAATCAGTTGAGTCTTTTCCGTGCCTCTTTGATAATATCACAAATCTGGGGTAAGCAGAGGTTGATGATGTGATCAGGTCAAAGGCAATAAGTGGAAAAAGAGTCAAGATTCTGAGCGCAACCTGATGATTTGCATCGGGACGCATGCGCAGATCGCATGGTCCCAGAAATTCGAGTGCAAAATTCGGTTGAGTTGTCAAGCCAACACTCCATGGGGCGTGCCGGAACAGAGAGGAAAGTGTCTGGCACACTTTTGTTAACTAATTAGCTGATAAAAACGATATGAAATAGTCTTAAAAATTTTATTAAAACAACCAGTCTCAAAAAGTCGGTTTTGGTCACTGCAATACAACAGGTATAATGACATGCAATGAAAAAAATCACAGCTTATTTTCAAATTGAGAAAAATGTACCTTTCGATTCAAGGTTATAATTTACAGTGCTGGGTCTAGAAGGGTTTATTCCATAAATATTTTGCTCATATCCTAAAAGCACTAGATCATAATTTAAAAATGACATAAAAGAACATAAAAGAACATAAAAGAACATTATCTTACTAGAATATTGCGTTTGTGTTGTAGTTTGTAAACATTGTAAATATTTTATTACTTATTCAATTATTCAAGCACTAATGTGATATTGTCAACGTAGCTATATTTGTCAATTACCGGATACCTTATATTCTGTTTACGTTTGACTTTGACCTTTTTAATATTTTATATAATGAAACCATAATGATCAAGCGTAATGTATTTATTCTTGGTATTGCTTGAATTCTCAAGACGTTAGTGGAAAGATGGAGATGCTATTTTACATACTAGTTCTATTCTGTATTATGATAGCGTTTTGCAGGGAAGGTAATGGTAGAAATTGTATGTATAATCGAGTTTGTATTGAATAATAACTTTTATTTTTTATGTTAAGTGTTTAGAAATCAAACACAAATAAATTTCATTGAAAATTTTTCAATTAGTTTCTTGAAAACTGTAAAATGGTCAAAAGTTATCATTTTAACAGATGATCAAGATTTTGGTAGGAAAAAAAATTGCTTTAAAATTTTATTTAAATTTTTTAATTTTTTTTATTTTATATAGTTTACATATCTAAACATTTGTCGCAAAATCTAATTTCTGCCAGAGTTGCACCGCTGAATAACTTTAAGTTTAATGAACTGAATAATTTTTCAAGTGTATTGATCATAAGCAAACCAAATACTGCTATTGGATTAGTAGAAGAAGGATTGAAAGTAATTCATTGTCCTTCTAATTGGTTGTTGATATTAGAAGAAAAGTTGGAGAATTTTGGAAAATTCTTCATTCCACATGATATCGCATTATTTTTACTAGATGCGAGGCATTTTTACGAGGTATTTAGGGGAACTGATGCGCAGATATTGGGTCATATGCAGAAATATATGCAGAAATATGTGTTTTACAGGTACTGTTTATATTTCGTTTGTATTCGGCTAACGGAAATGTTATAAAAACGCAAGAGAGTGGATTTTGGAATCCAAAAAAAAGTATGTTACACTTTTCTCGTATGCCTGTATCTTTGCCTTCGTACATTGATACACCGCTTCGCTTGACCACCATTTCGGTAAATATTTGTTTTCTTTTCAAATGTTTGGGCTGGTTGTAACAATATTATGTTTTTAAATCAGTTCGAACCATTTTTTTCATATCGGAAAAAAAGAGGACAACTTACTATTGGAGGATTCCATGGCAAAATATTAAAAATTATTCGAAGTGTATTTTTCTTTAAGTAACTAACCTATTTTTAATCGTTAAATGTATAAATGTATAATTTAAATATTGTTTACTTTGTATGAAGTGCCAGTGTGACTATTCCGGAAGACAAATTATTTGGAATTATAGTAAACGAGTCGTACGTCTCTGGAATACTTGGAAAATTACACAGAAATGTAAATAATATATTAGTTAAAATAAATTTGTAAGAATATTGTACCTTTTACTTTTTTAGGAAAGCGATATTGGAATTTCATTATCTAAGACTATTAGTAGAATTCAATTGATAAGTTATTCGCTAGATATTACGAGAGTGCACATGAAAATATTGTATCACAACATGTTAGGCGATCAAGAAAGATTTTTCTTTTATCTGGAACCATTTTCAAGAGTTTCTTGGATTTGCATAATGGCATTTACAATTTTATTTGTAGTTTTGTTGTTAATTATTAGTTTTATAAAAAACAAGTTTCAGCGCTGGCCCGAAAAAGTTTTCAATCATGTTCAAATAATTTATTACTATTTAAGAAGTGCTTTATATATTTTACTACGAACTGGTAAAAATTCGTAAAAAAATTAATATTTTTTTAAGATTAAAATAATTTGTTTCAGGTATTCCCGTCCGAGTCTGCGGTATATCAGGCAGAATATGTTTGCTAGTATTCTACATTTTTTGCATAATTATGTTTACAAGCTACTGTTCGAGTCTTATATCAATTTTATCTGTGACCCGACTCAAATTACCATTTAACAGTTTTCATGACTTGCTTTACAATTCTGACTATGATTTAGCCACACTAAAAGACAGTGTAATAGTTCAGATTTTAAAGGTAATAGCCATGCCCATTGCTACACACAACCAGCATTAATACCATAAGATTTTGGCTTTTACAGATTTCCAACGATGTTCAATATCGCAAAGCTTACGAAAAATTAAACAGCAAACCTCAGACATTTTTGGTAAGGTCTAATGAGATTGGAATCGAGTTAATTTACAATCAGAAAATAGCATATTTAATGGATGAAGTAACTATGGTAATCGTGGTCGGAAATAACTGTTCTTACCGATTTTTTGACGAAGTTATTATTAAAACTGATTTTTGTTTTTCATTTAACAAGCAATTTCTATACAAAAAACTTTTTGATAAATAGTAAGTAATTTTATTCCAACTTTACATTTAATTTACACAATGCTGTATTTTACTAGTATCCTACTTTTATTGGAAAATGGTGTTATCCAGAAACTACAGTTTGACAGTAAGCCTGCCGACCATAATGCTTATTGTGACGGTATGCAAAGAGAAAGCGCAGCTATTAAAATTCCTGCAGTTGTTGGGCTTTTTGTTACTTTGTGCATAGGCATTGGTATTGCTCTCATTGCGTTTATTTTTGAGGTTTTGTGCAAAATGTTATTTTAGATGTCTTGTTAAGTATCCCGAAAAACTAAAAATTTTTGCAACGTAAATTATGTCAATTTACATAAAACATGAAAATAAGATGTAGGCATCTATTAGAAAAGAGACGATTTCACGACTTATTTTTTCTTTTTATTTATAAGATAAATTTACAACCATTGAAATAGAATTACCCACATTTAGCAATAGATGAAAAAGATTTGTTTTGAATCCTAAATTGTGTAGCAGTTTCCAATGGTGTTTTAGACTGTTCTTTATTATTAAAACTAAGCTAAAATATAATGATGTACATACATAGTCTAGTTGCTAAATTTGATTGAACAAGATATTGTTAAAGCGCACCTTCTTATATGCAGTTGGCAAGTGACGTTTAGAGGCACTTTTGCGAATTGACATACATGCTCAACTGGAAGATTTGAACAGAAAAATCGTTAAAGTATTGTCGTCTCGTCTGTCATGTCAATTAGAATTAATTTAAATCAGAATAAACTGAAACAAAAGTAAACCAATCTGTCGGCTCGGACTACCGTAATCGAAAGCCAATTTTCGGTCATGTAGGTGGTCCGTAGGTGACTCTTCCAATCAAATGCTCTTACAAACATAACGCTTTAGGTCATTTTTCAAAGAGTAGTATATGTATCTATGCCTATATTAAGGATTGCAATCATTGCACGGCGACAGAACCTAAATTTCCTATTTCAAGTTGTGAAAAAATGGCTTTAGAGCGTGTTAAAAGACGTTTAGATGAAGACCCTGCTGAAATTTTACAAGTAGCTTGTAAGCGAATTCGAATTTCTAATGATTCTGCAGAAATAAGTGAATTTGACACAACTGCTGCTTTCAACACACTTACACACACTTTTGCTTCCGATATTATTGTCAAAGTTTTGAAGAAGAAGCGCATCACCGTAGCAATCCAAAGTTACGGATAATAAATATTTTAGATCGTACGCAAAAGCGGACGAATTTTCCAGCAGCTACTAAAAATAGCAGGTTAAAATTGGTCAATAGCTCTGAATGGAAACATGTTTGTGTTTGATGTGGAAGACATGACTAATGATAATGACGACTTGAGGAAGACTGTGGGTCTACAGGAACATGTGTATGATTTGTATTACACATCATACTTTAAAGATGATGGTGAAATTTTGGACTATAATATAGAGCAATTCCAGCTACTGAATACCGGGACGACTCTTCAGAGTGTGAAGCATCCGATGACGCGGATAGCAACGATAAAAATGACTGCCCAGATAAAAATTCTGATTTTGAAACAAATCGTCAGGATTATGACGATTATGGTTTGCTATTTGCTTAAAAGAACTCGCTTACGTGAATTGGATTCTTCAGACGAAGATTGCTTAGATTGCATCTGAATGTTGTAGCCAAAGATGTAAATAAAAATATTGCAGTTATTATGCTTATTATACCGTAGAGAAATTCTGAACAAATTACAATATATTTCATTTGTAGTATCTCAAAAGTTTTAATTTTTGGTGTACAGAAGTGTCAGTATAGGTGCACAGAGCGTACAATGTCTGGAATGTTCCAATTTATTTATTTATTAAAAATGAATTGTCTAAACAAAGATCTATCTCAAGCTCAAACGTTATTACGTCACAATAAGTGATCACGTGTCAATGCTCATACGGGTAGTGTGCAAAGACAAAAGACTATAATCACGAACCCGCAGCGTAATCGATCGCCATTGCATTTACTTGATGGATGATAAATAAATTATATATTCATCCTGTAATTATGAAAGCAAAATGTAAGTGACATGCGATGTTGTTTAATGTTTAATTTTTTTCAAAGAGAAAGTACAGATCATAAGGGAGCAGCCGTTGTCTCAACTGATAAGATTAGGGTTAACTCGCTTTACTAGGATGAAAAAACATAATTTTAATTCTATTTTACCGTTTCAGATCCAGAAAAAGGTAGATTATGAGAATAATTTTGATTTTTATCTCACGACGAAGTGGAATTTTGATAACATGAAGATTTTAAGGTAATATTCGTCCATCATATTTTTTCCCCATATTTTTGTGGATTTCACATTCAAAATATAGTCTTGTGTTGTGATTGTGCAAAATAATTGAGGTTAAAAAGCAGACTTGTCCCTGAGACCTAGGAAGGAATTTGTAGTTTGACACCTAATTTGCATTTAATCTACACGCAAAAGTAAGAAGTAATAAAGGGTTGGTGAAATAATATACTCGTCTAATGAGTGGCTGGCAAAATGTTGATGGGGAAATCATCTTGCATTTTTGTCAAAATAAAAATTTTTTAATTATTTTTTTATTTTTAGATTTATGATAATTATGATAATAAGTGTTTAAAATGCAATTTTTGAAGGAATGTTGATCCCCGTTTAAAAAGCAACAAAAATATTCATATAAAAAGACAGAAATTTGAGTTTTGGTTTACACTCTGCCTAATAGATGGCGCAGCACGTAGTGCTCATCAGTAACTCATCGAAAGGAATTTTTTTGTTCAGTCTGCAGGCAATTAGAAAGTTTATTTTTTTTAAAAATGTGTTATATTTTTAAAATAGCCATTTAAACTGAACTGGTTTACATTTCAAGGTAAACATAGCAATATCGAGAGCTCACGGTGATGAAGATGAATTTCTCTCACCTGTCTGGAATGTGGAATCCATGAATAAACGCTGACCTCTCTTTAAAAATTGATTACAGCTACATAATTGGCTTAAAAATTGACGTGCATTTACACTGGGTTTAAAAAAATTACAATTTTAAAGCCAGTTTTCTTTGAAAATTTTTTTTCTTTGAAAACGTACCAAAATATTTCATTTTATTAATTTTTATATTGATGTTCCTAAGGAAGATATTATTGTTTGTTTACATCACGAAGGAAATTGCAAAAGACGTGTTTGCTTTTAAAACTGAAAGTTAAAAATGTTTCCTCTTAAAATAAACATGAAAATCAAGAAAAAAAAATTGATTGGAATTTTTATTACAACAAAAATTTCGTTAAAGGGGACAACTGCACTAACGTTGAAGTTCAATCAAACTCTAACAAACTGATGTATGGGAACAAATATTGCATAAACTTTAAAAATAATAATTATAATGTATGATATTTATATTTTCACACTTGCACTAATTGCAAATTCAGATCAACTCACAGGTGGTACGTCTTAAGGACGCGATACATAAGAATTTGTCTTGGGTGGCTCCACGGGGCATCATTAGACTTGATAATACAGAAAAAGTTGATTTTTTTTTGTCAATGAAGCAACGACAGTGTAACCCTGATCTGGCAATGTGGCAAATGTAAATATAGTGTTTGATATGCAGTGTGGACAGGTATGAGAAAAGCAGGTAAAACCTCACTTGGAAGTCTGCTGTCGTACGTTAATCAATTGATATGTGGGAGGAGAAAAAGTCCTCATAAATAGCAAATGACCCCGTGGGAAGACAATTTAGATGGTTATAACGCCTACGTGTATTTTTGTGTGTTTGTGGCATTTTTTTTAAAGGTTAGTGTTAAAGGATTAAAATATGGGAGGCGTATAGGTCATGATGTTGAATGAAATTGTGTATGATGAATGGTTGTTTTGTCTTTTGCTCAAAATGAAGGGAAAAATAATTTAATGTTTTTGATCATTGTTTTAAGGGATTATTTATTATTTTTTTGTTTACTCTTGAGCAAAATTCTAGGAAGGAATTAAAGTGACTTCTGTAATTGATTGAATTTTTTATTTATTTTTTCGGAAGATTTTTTGAATTTTTTTGACTCCCACTGAAAGATGTTGCATTTAATATTCAGTTCAGGTAAAGTTAGGTGCAACAGGTAGGGGGAAAAAAAGATTTTAACATTGAATTTTTGTAGACTTAATTTTCTTTTCTGTAGATTTTTATCTGATCTTTTTTGACAGCGTATTAATTCCTTTTTTATGAAATTTAAAAAAATACAATATTAGGTACATTAAAAAACCTCTTACGTTAGTTGTTACCTTTAGTGTGCCCCTTCACCACATTACAAGCAGTTTAGCGAGTTTTTAAAAGTTTTGTAATTAATGGGTGGCGTGTTTAATTTTTTTTTTTTTTGGTTTAATAAAAGTGAATTTGAAGTTTGATGGAATGATGCTATATTTTTAATAAGGTTTGAAATCGCAAACTCATCAAGTTGTTTAGGAAATAGATTTTATTTCTTATTTTTTTTTTTTTCGTTGTCGTTTATTTTCGCACCTGATTTCAAAATAGTGGCAATTTAGGAATGAGTAGCAAGAAAATGTGGCAAGTGTAATTAGAATTTTGGACATTGAACTTGATTTGGTTTTTTTTAGTACCTGATTTAATTTATTTTTTAAGTGTTGGGAAGAGTGATGTATAGTGCTAAGTTCCAATCTGAATTATTATTTTATTTTTTTGAGGTTTAATCAAATTTGTTTCTCAACTTAATTTGCCCCATTTCTAGTCGATTCACATCTATTGACTTCTGTTTTGATTTAATTGAACGCCAAATTAGGACGATAAGGAGAAGTTGATGACGACAGTGGAGTGAGTAAACATTAAGTATGTATATGTGGAGCAGAAAAAAAAAAAAAGAAATAAAAATAAGATAAATTATTAGGATTAAAAAAAAAACAAGTTGGAAAAATTTGCCCACCTATGGTGTAAATACAGCGTGGTGTCAGCTTTCGGTGTTTGTTTTAGTTTTGGGGAACCATGCGGGGATGATTGACAAGCAAAAAGTACGAACCTGTGATTTCGAGTTTACTAACTTAAAAATATTTAAAAATATTAATTTTTAATTACCAGTTTCACTTCAAAACATTTTTTTATTTTAATTTTTTTTTTTGAAGTTGGAATGGGTCATGAAGGTCACAGCTTTTTTTTGTGTCCAAAACTTTTCTGCACGTACAGAAGAATTTTTTTTTCTGTGACAGAAACATGACACTGACTCACCAAGAATGGCCGGACTGGTTTTCAACCCCAACACCACTGATTTTCTTCTCGGAAATTCTGTAATAACTGATATCACTACAGACTACCGTAAAAATTTCATGGCATATAAAGGTAGGGAATAGACTGGGTGGGGTTGCAAATGAAGACCAAATTGTTAGTATAATTGAATTGCACGCAAGGTGGTGACAAATACAATTTTTTTTATATATTATAAATAATAACTAATTACATTTTAATTTGACTATACACATTTTTTGCTATGCCAGTAATAAATTAAGAAGCTTTGTTGGTGACCTTCCATTTTTAAAAATTTTTTAATACCACACGCTTGCATTTTTATCAGATTAATCGATAAAGCAAGTGTGTGGCCTGGCCTTTTATGCTAAGACCAGAAGCGTCGCCTTCATCTTGCAATGCACACTCTAATTATTCGCATTTAATAATATGTTAGGCTGCAAACTCCCAGGCACGATAAAGCCATATTTTTTCATGTAATTTGTAAGACCTATTGTTTAAGAAAAGTAGAATTTTTTTAAATTGTTTATTTATTATTATTAGTTTTTTTTGGATTTGGTAGCTTCTGTTTGTAAACAAAGGTTTGTGTGTGATGGGAGTACCTTGGAGAAAGGGAAATTAAGCCTTTTCGAAAAGATATGGACGATTGAATGTGGATCAAGTGTGGGAAGAAACTGGCGAGTTTGAAATTGAGTAGAAATATGTGACCTCATGCACTTGTGTTGCATTATGGGAATTTTTTATTCGATTTTTTATGCATAAGAATTTTGAATTATAATGATGTGCAATGGGGAATTACAGAGGTTGTGGAATACCGTAGGTGTGTTTGATTAAATGTATGAATAATTTTAGATTTTATAAAGCGGTTCAGATTTTATTTGAAGTCTATATGTGCTAAGTGCATTCTGCCTTAAGAGAAGTTTAATTGAAGAAAGGAGTCCATGCAGTTTGATTTCCAATTGTTTTTTCTGAAATAATGAAATGAAAAATACATTAATATTTTATTTGAAGAAATGCACATAATAGACAGTTTGCGCTTTCACCAACGAGATTTTACGAACGTAAAATAAATTAATAAAAATGAAATAAATTCATTTTTATTAATTATCTCGTGTCGCGTTATTAAAATCATTGTTTCAGATTGCGCTTACACAAACAATTAAACACGAATTAAACACGAACGCAAATGAAATAAACAAATAAACGAGAAACATGGCTTTGCTCAATGTTCCAGTAGAAAATGTGTAAATTATTTGTGTCTAATGCCATGTTTATATAAAAAATAGTTAGTTGCAAACAAATTTTTAACCTAGATGACCAAAAACTTACCGAAAATATAACAAGCCAATGAAAAGCAAGATGGATGCCACGCTCGCTTCAAATTGCAGTACAATGCGCATGTGCCAATTTTGATACA
>JH432011.1:189079-204709 GCA_000239455.1 Strigamia maritima | reverse complement strand
AGAAAATTTCAGATTTTTTGAACAATTTTTTGAAAAAATTTGTATTTAGAACTATTGCCTGTGTCAATTGACCCATAGGATAGGCTTCTGAGGGTTAAAATGATTTTACGACTTAATCAATTTTTTTACGTTATTTTGTGACTTAAAACAATTTTTAAAGTCATTTCACGACTTACTGTAAATCGATTTTTTTAAGGTCATTTTATGACTTACTGTAAATCGATTTTTTTAAGGTCATTTTACGACTTACTGTAAATCGATTTTTTAAGGTCATTTTACGACTTACTGTAAATCAATTTTTAAAGTCTTATCGATTTTTAAAGTCATTTTACGACTTAAATAGATTTTTAAAGTCATTTTACGACTTAAATAGATTTTTAAAGTCATTTTACGACTTAAATAGATTTTTAAAGTCATTTTACGACTTAAATAGATTTTTAAAGTCATTTTGCGATTAAAATCGATTTTGTTTTGAACAAATTTTGTAGACGGGACACTTGGCTTGTGTCGTGTCTACAGAACGTCACCCACAAGGCCGGACATTCTGTAGACGGGATGCTTTTTTTCGGACCCGACGGTGTCCCGTCTAAAGAGCGTTTACTGTATTTACAACTTTAGTAAGAAATTTGTTAGAATATACTTTTAGCTTAGTTATAAGTTATAGGAAGCTGACTAAAACTTTCAATAATTACTCGCAAGTAATTTATAATAGACGGTTTGCGCTTTCACGAACGAGATTTTATTACGAACGTGAAATAAATTAACCCTCAAAGCCCCATCCTATACCACAATTGTGACCAGCTGCAGTTGTGAATACAAATTTTTTTTAAAAATTTTTTTTGAAAAATCTGAAATTTGCAGTAGCTGTTAAGAATATGCATTTACATTTTCTGAATTAATTTCATTGCAATCAGGCATAAAATAAAAAAGTTATTGTAAAAAGAAAAAACGATCCCCTTAAATTTCCAGCTTAAGTTTTTGGTTGTTTTCACTGCAAATTTTACTCTAGTGAGAGCGCTTTTAGAATATAGCGCCCCCTATATATAAACTACATAACCATACACAGCATTAACCCTTCATCTTTGAAACACATGGGCAACTGAGTTAATGTGAAACTAATTTCAATTTAAATTAAGTTGATATAGACAATTGTTATTATAAATAAATGATTAAGAACACCTTGCATGCTGTTTAAAACAACATTTTGACCGCATGTCTTTATTATTACAATTGGTGACACCTAGTGTCGGTTGGAGAAACCGTGGTAACAGCACTAAAGCGCTTCAAAGCAGAGACTCCAAATGGTCACAATTGTGACCATTAATCGGGCTCTACGTTGTTCCAAAATTTCAGGGCTTTGAGGGTTAATAAAAATGAAATAAATTCATTTTTATTAATTATCTCGTGTCTCGTGATTAAAATCATTGTTTCAGATTGCGCTTGCAGAAACAATTAAACACGAACGAGAACGAAATAAACAAATACACGAGAAACATGGCTTTATTCAGAAAATGTATAAATTATGTGTGTCTAATGCCATGTTTATATAAAAAATAGTTAGTTGCAAACAAATCTCTAACCTAGATGACTAAAAACCTACCGAAAATACAACGAGCCGATGAAAAACAAGATGGATGCCTCGCTCGCTTCAAATTGCAGAACAATGCGCATGTCCGAATTTTGATGCACACTGCGCATGTGTAGTGCATTCGTATATCAACTTATATACGAACGAATTGAAAAATAAATCTCGTATATTCATACTACGAATGTTAAATTAAATACGAGATTAATTTTTAAAATCTCGTATTTATATAACATTCGTAATTAAAAAAATTACGTTCGTGAAAGCGCAAACCGTCTATTATTTATTTATTAATTTATTTATTAAAGGGATTATGACATCAAAAATTTTATTACTGAATAATATTCTCCATTTCTTTTTTCTTAAAATTTCTTTTTATTTATTTTTTAAAGTTTCCAGAACATGTTTAAAAAATTATTCTGTATCCCAAACAGTTTATTTGAGCTTGGTAAGGGACATTGAATTTAACAATTCGTGCACGAAACTTCCATTGGTTAATGGCCTATGTATTGTACTGAAAGTATAAATTGTGATATCTTATTGTAATCCTCTAGGTAAGCTGAGTCGAAAAATTATTGCTTTGTAGTCGAAAAATGTGCATATACCATTGTTAACAAACGAAAACACTTGTAAAATATTTTAAAAAATTATTTGCATTTGGGTTTTTGTATTGTTGCACATTTTTTGGTTACGAAACAATAATTTTTCGACTCGGCTCGACTAGAGGATTAAAATAAGATACTACAATATATACTTTGAGTACAATTTTAAATTTCTTCAAAATATCTTAGAAAAATTTTAAAATGCATAATGTTGTAAACTTTCTAATTTATTTACTGGTTTATTTGCAAGGTAGAAAGCTTGTTTGACTTAGAGGAAATATAGTCGCAAACTAGTTTCTAGAGAAAGTTACTATATTGCGCTCAGAAATCTTTGGAGAAAACCCAACCTGGGCTCGTTATGTTTACATCAGTTACTTGGTTGCAATACTTTGTCTTCAGTACGGGATTATAAAGAGAGTTAGTTGGTTGTCTATTTATCATACATATGTTCAAGGAAAATGCCAACATGCACAGGCTTCGTGAGCTTGGGGTTGGATCAGTTGACTGGAACCAAAAAAATTATTTCCAATTTTTCAAATCAAAATTTGAAGAACCTTATTTAAAACTTGTTAAATTCTTGTTTGTAAAATGATGACATCAGTATTAATATAACAGACATTTTTAGCTTTATTTGCATACTTTGCTAAATTGGAATTGCTATGGTACTTTGTTAACGAGCAATTCTCACGACCTTAAATATGACCCTTCTCATTTTGAAGATTCACATAATTAGGGTGTGGTGATGGTGGCGCTGGCCTATATACAAACGTGTGTCTGACTATATTAAAAGACCACACGCAATGATTTAGTAGGCAAAAGTGAAGAGAATGATTACCTCAACTGGTTTCCTTTTGTATTCGTCACAAGGTAGTACATTATTTCATAAAAGAAAAAGGAAAGATAGTTACAAGTGGGTGGACTGCTAGAAAAATTGTCTACTTATTTTTCAAAACAATGGAATGAGTTTTCTCTGCAGGTTGATTTAAGCAAGGTTTGTTTATTTGGCATACGGTATGTTTGGATGGGAGGTTATGAATGACCTTCACTATCAGTAACTACCTCTTTTAAAGTGCTTTATTGTGGCTTGCCGCTATCCAACAGAATAAAAATTTGAAAAGTGTGTACGATATACACGAGTCAATCACAATGTACAAGTACTAGGCTGGTAGGTCCGCGTCCCGGCAGGCGTGGGGCTTTGAAAAAGTTTAGCGAACTAGACAAGCTAATAAGATTGCAGATGATTAACTTTCATCAGTATTCTTTGAAGAATAGCCAATGACGGGTGCAATGTAATTAGACAAAAATTGAAGTGATAGTCCAGTGAAAATTAAAAGTTCTGTATTTTAAAGAGAATGTCAAAATATTCATGAATGTGGACAAAAACATAACAATTTGACATGTTTTTATTGTTTTTATAGGGTTTTTATATTTTAGGTTGCAAAAACACAACTCGTAGGGTTATCACGGTAGCTGGTCTACTATAAATCTATAAATAGGGAGGGAAAGAAGATTCAAAAGAAAAAACAAATTTTTTTATCCTCCCTACTTACTTCTTAAGTAGATCTATTTCGCCACATCCAAGGTTATTTTTGTTTGTTTTTAGCTGAATCATGAATTTCAATATTCAAAATTAAAAACTAAAAAGCCTAGAATGGAATAAATTATAGAAATAGTATTGAGGGATATATTTCTTACTAAAATATTTTCACTGGACTATCACTTTAAGTTGTAAAACTATATAATTAAGTATTTCAATATCGGAATTGGAAAAATGTCTCTTTAGTGAGAATTGTCCACAAGCAAATGAAGATCTAACCTAAAAGCCGAATCATTCTAATTATTTGGGCTTGACAACCTAACATTAAAGTTGAAATTGTAATTTACATAATCATAATGCAATAAATAGTTGTTAATGTTTGGGCCAGAAAACCAATAAAAAACAGACCTACAAGTTGTATTGCAAAAGACCTATTGAATTAATGGGATAGGCACGAGGAAATGATTTGAATTTTCTAGGAGTTGTTTTTTTATTTATTTTTTTCTACATTTTAATTTATGTAATAGTTTAAATTATATCATTTAAAGTCCGCCTAAATTCCTTCTTTGCTTTATAGAGCCTATTTTGCAGTTCCTATATGCTTTAATTAAAGGAAACGAAATTATACATGGTGCAGAGGGCATTTAGCGTAATACGGGAGGATTTTATCTTCCCTCCCACTCGTGGGTGTATAGGGAAATTTCAGTGAATGTAGGTGGTTCCACTGAAAGTATAAAATTGATTTTGAAAATATTAAAACCACACCCGGATATTTATTGAGCGCATCATTTGACTCACGCGTATCTAAAGGACCATCGTGCAGTAATGGATAGATGAGTATTATAAAATTAAAAAAGTTTGGTTGAATCTTTCTTGGGGTGACAGAGTTCAGAGTGCATTGGAATTGTAAGACGCAGGTGTGCTCTGGATGGGGTGACAAAATCGTCACATTCATTAAAAGAATAGTTCTTGGTGACTTTATCTGTGTGGTTGATCAGGATTTCAATTTGGGTGCGACTTAAAGGACACTTAGGGTGAAATGTAGTGAGAAAAAAAAGTTGAAGGCTTAAGAATCAAAAAGTTATTGAAAACAAAGTTCGGTGAATGTGCAGACTGTAAATTGATTAATTTTTGGCATAAATAATGACATTAGAACATTCTTTATTGTTCCTTGACTCCCAAATTGGGAAATTTGCTGGATTGGGAGTCCCAATCCAGTAAATTTCGAGCTGATGGTCAACTGCTTTCTTGTAATTCTTTCATCTCCAATAATTGCCTTTGGATTTAGGTCTGTATTCATTTTTTTTTTAAGTTATTTTTTTTTTTTTTTTTTTTTGAAAAAAATTAAAATATTTATAATTGTTCACTTAAAAGTAATTATGATTAGGAAAATGATTAATTGTTATATCAATTTATCAATCGGATCTGGGAATCGTGCTTAAGAGGGGCGCATAGCTTTTCACCAATTTTTGATATTTGGCGTTTGACGGATGGACTTTGAATTGCGGCCATTGAAAAAACTTTAAAGAATGCATTTAAATGAACTGCACGCAACAGTATCACGCGATTAAGATATCTCGAGATATTAGCAAAAAAAGTGATTTTTTGATACGCCTATATATCACAATTCACAACCCTGCTTTTAGGGTCAAGATTAAGTTATTCGACTATCCTTTATCAAAAATTTCTATGCTATTGAGACGTCTACAGGTCATTTTTGTGACAGCATAGTTTGCTATGTGGGCAGTTGTAGAATCCTGTGTTTTTGAAACAATAAATGTATTTTATAACGTTGAAAATGCAGGTCAACTGCGTGTCGTGACTGGTCCCACCTATTTACCACAAATCAGAAAAGGAAAAGAAGAGACGCTATCAACAGGTTGGGTAAAAGTCACGAATTTGTTGCCGTTTGGTAGTTTAGCATTTTGAGAAAAAAAATTCTGTAATGATAGAGTAGACATTTTTCAAGGATTGTTATGAGTGGGTTTTGACAAGTGAGATGCGGTTAAGATCATGCACAAGCCATTTAGCTTATAATAAAATAAAAATTTTCCCATAAAGCCAAACTTCTAACTTGGTAAGCACTTGAAAACTTGTTAAACAAGCAGGCAAAACATGAGCAGTGGCTTGTAAAATGACACGAGAAGTATATTTGTGTTGATTCAGTGCTTGCTGACTGAATTTCTTTGCTCAAACTTGCTCAAGATGTTGCCTCGCAGCATTTTTTAAAAGCGATGTTCTTTGGAAATTATGACCATGCGCACAAAATGTCTGACGGCCAAGAGGGGAGTTGCTAAGACTGTCTTTAAAAATTTATTTACCTGTTGAAATTATCCGCCCATATTTTCGTAGATGAATTATGCTTTCTCGCCTGAACCTCGTCTGCCTAAATGATGAAAGAAGTTTTCTTTCTTTTTTATTATTATTATTTTTTTTTTAAATTAATATTTTTTTTTGTTAAGTTTTCCTGAGATGCAAAAGCCCTGTAATTTGTTATGCCTCTGTCATTTTGTTGGGTTTAAGTTCTTGGAAAGAATCATCTTCACTTTGGTGATGCATACAAAGTACCTGATTAAGGTGGAGTTATGGAAGTGGCTGGTTTATAAGAATGAATTGATGAGGAGGTTATTGAGGTTCAGGTTCTGTGTGTTTTTTCTATTTTTTAGTGAGAAATTAAAGTGGGGTTTGGCAACATCTACATTTTTACATGGTAATTTTTTTAAAGTAATGTCAGTATGTTACCTTGAGTGAGCTGCGCATAAAAAAAAAATGGGAAGCTTATAGGAATGTCCTAGGACCTAGGTCAAACGGAAGATTTATATTGTTTGAGAATTTATCAAGATTCTAAATGTAATATTTACTGTATACTTGTATAAACTCTTCAGTACTTTAAAGTTAAAAATTACCCATAGGAGAAGGGTTTCTACATTTAAATGTTTCAAATATGACAAAAAGTTACCACAATAATAATATTTATTAACTATTTATATAATTAATGTTTTGCATCAATTTTTGGCAAAATATGGTTTTTAAAACTTGACTTTAAATGTCGATTATCTAGCTGTATGCGAGTTTACAAGCTATATAAACTTTTTTTTCTCTTTTTTTTTGTCACGCTTTCAATGCGGTTTGATATCGTGCATCTCCTGCTGGGGAAATTAATTGTGGGATCAAAATAATGTAATTTTTATGTTTTAAAATAGATGGAGATTGATTAGAGCTGTAAAGCAAGATAATGATCATTAACTGTTATGTGCATGGAGTAGGTCAGTTATCAAGCGAATTGGGAGAAAAATTGTTTACTTTTACTTGATTTGACGTAAGTTTCTGAGTGAATTTTATTCTAAGGGATTCGTCCTTGTGCGACAAGGTTTTGAAACAAGAGGAGGCGAAAATGGTGTGACCCAACTCCCATTTGACAGATGGAAACCTCGGTCTACATGAAAAAGACAAGTCGAAAAGTATGCCTGCCTTGAGTCGCAAGGGTGGCCGTTCGGCTTAATACAAAATCTTAATTTATATTTTTGTTGGTAGTAACAAACTATAATTAACATAAATTTTGAATGGCTTTAACTTGAATTTTAACACAAAAAAAGGTTTTGATAGGTTCGATTGATGATTTCCTTGAGGGAACACTTTTCTTAATGAATGAAGTGTTAAATTATTCTGGTCCAGATTTACGATAATAAAAAAATTAAAATAACTTGGTTTTTATAATAATAAAAAATGACGGTTGCAAAGTTGCGGATAAAAGTGGTGTAATAAAACTGAAGGAATAAATGAGCTTGTCAAAGCAGTGAATTTTAAGTGCTTTAGATTTAATTTCATATTTAATGCGTTTTCTTAGGCGTCCTATAAATGGGGTCTGACTTTAGTATCTTAATTAAGAGTTTGATAGATCAGCAAGCAACATAAATCGAAGTATCCATATCAATCAGTGTCTGCTACTTAGAAATGCAGGGGCGAGTCTGCATTGTTTATCACTCAAACGAATAGACACATGTTTTGTTTAACTACTGCAAGTACTAGTAGTTTTGTATGCTAATGAGAGTGATGCCCATCATAACGGAAGTTTGGTATTTTTTATGTTATGACAAGTCTATTTAACAATAGAAATTCTTATATATTTTTTTTGCACTACAGCTGCAGACCTTGCTGCTAGGCCACCCTAGTGGTCAAGCAGCTAAGTGCACAATGGCAACTTTTTTATTTTCCATTAAAAAATTAGTGGCGCGTTTAGGCGCCTCCTTCATCTCAAGGTGTAATTTCTTGCAGCTGCCTACTTCGAATAAAATCGCCTGTTTTTTTGGTGGGGCGTTCGTTTTACGGTAGTTCATAGGAAGACTTCAAATTCATATTCAATTGGGTTTTTACTTAACTTTGCTAAAAAAAACGAAAGAATGGAATTACAAAATGGTGACCTGCCTGTCTGTAAGTCATGGTGTTAGCAAATTGACCAGTTGTGCAAATTGGATGAACAGCTGCCAAAGAATGAACATTGTTTTGGGTTTTGTAATTTTTCATTGAAGTAGTTAATGGTGGCCTGGTGGGGGCTACTGCATTTCCGCTTTTCGAAGGTCAGATGAACTGATTGGATTGTGGATTCTGGTTTCACTATGGGAACAAGAAATGTGCTGGTAAAAGAAGATGGCTGAGTGTTCTTAAAATTTTCTTTTTTAATATTGCGTGCAGATGTTTGGATTTTGTTCTACTTTTTCATTTAAATTTTATTTAATTATAAGTTGAAATTTCCTCGTAATAATATAATATATATAAAAAAAAAGAAATATATGAAGTATGTTGCCCTTTGTATTTATTTATTTTAAAGAGTCATACCATGTTATTAGTTGAAATTAAAGTTCATCTCTTAGCCATGAAAAGCGAGTTGAGAAAGTTTATGAGGTAAAATGAAGGAAAAAAAATAGGATTATTCCATTTTGGGTTTTTTGATTAGTTGCAATGGTCATAACTCTAGAATCGAAAGAGATTTTCATAGCTCGTAATTGGTATGTTGAGTATTGTGTAAAATTATTATTTGAAATGGTTTGCCCAATTTTAACCTGGCCTTGGGTCATAAAAGTTCGTCAAATTATATGAAAAATGTAAGTTATTGTTCAATAAAAATGTGATGAATGAGCATTTTTACTCCAAAATGAAATTTTTGATGATTTTAACAGTACAGAAAAATGTTAGTGTTTATTATTTTTTATTTGTTGCAAATAGATACCAAAAGAGGGCGCCACAAAGAATTGTAGAATCAATCCTAGTATTTCTTTTTGCTACATGTAGCGCTATGTGACGGCACCTAATAATTCAGGAAGTGACAATAGTGTAGTGCCGTATTCCTCCGTATTGTGGAATACGATTTGGCAACTGTAGTGCTACAAAAATGGAGGATTTTGACATCCATGTGCTTTGTGAGTGGATTGTAATTAAACACATTGAATAAATTATTTATTTTCTGTAAACAATATTTAGTTTTCTTTTTTTCATTATAATTACAATTATTTTATTAAGAAATTTAAAAATTGGAAGTGGATGAAGACAATTAACATTAGGAGTCGGACAGATTATTATTAATTTGTACGACTCTTTGTTAAAAAAAAAATTCTGCAGTTTAAAAAAAAATTAATTTTTTAAAAATCACATTCTACAATGATTGTGAAAGATTCTGCAGGCATTTTCGATTTGTGTCCATTATAAATTTGGTAATTGCCATGTTATTTTGGTGATCGCCATTTTATTTTGTCGCTGATCAGGTGGCAAAGCGTAGCGCTACGTCTCAAAAGAAGTAGCGAGCGCTCTAAAAAGAAATGCGGCAGGTAGCCGCTACGGGAAAAATCGCTCTATATAGAAATACAAATTTTGCCACCTTAGCGCTACGTAGCGCTACATGTAGTAAAAAGAAATACTACTAATTTTACATAAATCCAAATTTTTTTATGACCCCATGGGAAATATTTTTACTAAAAAGTAACATTTTATTCACATGATTTCAATCTTCACAAATTACAAAATTTGTTGTCACTGATTGACTGATTACTTCAGGTCAAATATTAAACGTTATGATGAAACGTTTAATTTTCTCGCAAAAGATTATCTTCCATCTTTCAGTCAAGAAAATGTCGCATTTGTATAGGGTCGACAGCACTTCTCCAATTTTTATTGTTGGTATTTAGCATAACTTGTCAACATAGATATTATTCGCTAGGCCACTTAATCGCAATTTATAGTTTACAAGGAGGTAGTTTTGTGTCACCTGTCATGGGAGCTTCTAATGGTGATGATAGGCATTAAACTGGCTGAGTCAGCTGATGTTTCTTTTCCAGTCATTGAATGATTGAATAAATTTTAATAATTTTTTTTATATTTCATAAATCCTAATATTATTATTATTTTTTTTTTTGGTTTTAGGTATTTTTATACAATCCATCCATAAGCTTATATCCTAAAACGATGACAACAATCATTGATGTATTACTATTATGGTGCAGTTTTCTTTTTCCGTGAAGAATTTTTTTTTCCTGCTATGTGATTGCAAGTAAGTGTATTTTTTTTTGACTTTTTGTCTTGATTTTTATCTTAAATTTTTTTCTGTATGTTGGCGGATTATCGGCCTTGCGCTCGTTTTGTTGTATGTCCCTGCATTGGTCAAGCTGACCACGCCTTGTGGTGGTCTTGATAAGTTAATTGCATCATTGTTTTGTATTTGAGATGACTGCCTGATACTAAAAAAAAGGACAAGGAAAACAATGTGTCATTTTCCGGGTTTTTTTTTCTCCCGAATATGAAAAAGAAAAAAATTAATATAAAGTCAAGTTATATTTATTCAAATACATTTTAATTTAATTTTAGAAGGAATTTGAATAATTTGGAGCTTGATTGTTAATCGCCCAAATATTTTGTATCAACAATGTTTTGGTTTAGTGTTTAGCCGCTAGGAATTGATGTATTTGCACTGTGTAATTAACAATGTTATGGTGTTAGAGCACGCGAATATGCAATCAAGGTGAAAAAAAGGGCATAGAGAATTGTCACCTTATTTAATGAATACTTTATGCACGTTTTATTTTTTTTGCACTCTGCATATATTATTTATCAGACAGATTTGCAAAAAAAAATGAATATTTATGAGATTGATTTTTGATTACATGGACCTGATGATTGAATTTTAATAATAAGTTATTAGACCTTCATTTCCATGGTATTCTTGTTTATAAACACAGAGAGAAAATGAATCTTGTTCGAGCTTGTTTTTTTTCTTTTTTCGCATACACCGAAGTGGCGTTTAATTGAAATGTGGGAAAGTGATGAAGAAAATAGTCTGTAATTGATCGTTCGTCACACAGAAAGTGAATCGTGTGGATGAATGTTCAAGGGAATGATGGTTACTCAGCTATTGTAGATGCTATGCAAGATGAAATAATGTCACGCCTTGTTGACTGCGGACCCTAGATGTGAGCAACAGCAAAGAGAGCAGAATAATTGGGAAGAAAATGTCCCCACAGTCAAGTGATTTTCAAGGCGAGCATTTTTTTAGGTTCAGATGTGTTGAAATGTGTGTAGAGCACAAACAATTGTTATTGTAAGTTTTATTAATCATTAAAGGATTTACGACATAAAACATTTTTTACCTGAATAATTTTTGCCATCTTTTAAAATTTATTTTTTAAAGTTATCGGAACACGTTTAAAAAAATTATTTTTTATCCCAAACAAGCCCATTTGAGCTTGTGAGGAACACTGTTGGCCATTGGTGGCGCGATTTTTATTGTAACGCGAGAAATTCTCTCGCAAATGAAAATGCACCTTAACAGTTGGTATTCCCCATGTTAAATGAATGGGGTATACATCACAACTGGAAACAGTCGCGCAAAATTCTCCATTTTGGTCTCGCTTTTATCTTACTTTTTCATATTGTCGTCTGCTCGTTGTCACAACTTCAGCATTAGGTTTAAACCCCTTTAATATTTTCAAAAAAATCTCTGAAAAAATTATTTAAACGGCTTAATCCAATGGACCAATAGAAACTGTGATGTCGTATACCCTTTAAAGATGAAGCCATACTATTGTGGATTCATTAGATGGCTGTTAAGATACTAGTGCAGCAGTTTATCAGCTATTAAGTTATAATAACCGGTGTGTATGTGCACGGTATAATTAAGACATGGGCACTTGAATGATGAAAAGCGGAAAATATAGAAAAAGTAATTATTTTTTTAAAATTCTTTTTCATTGACCTGTTCCCGATTATTTGCCTAAATAATTTTTCTTTTAACTTTTATTATGCGAATTTATCTCTTATTCAAACCCACTTTGTCCTCATTATTCGTCCTAACGTCAATTCCTTCAAAAAAATTCAGTGTTTATGTACTTTTTTTAGGGCGGGTAGGTTGATGCGTTAAAAGCGTAACATCTGCCAGACACAAGACCCACAAAAGATAAAGAATTCACTTTTGACGGCTCTGATTGAACACACCTTCGGGTTTTATCTTGTTTTATTAAAGTTGCAGCGATATATCGATGCAACAAAGCTGTACAAATTAGGCGAGTTAATGTGGTCCAGTCTTGACTGCAATAATAATTAGATGAGAGCTGCGTTTTTCTACACATCAAATGGAATGGGTTCGAGACAGTGCCGACGGAAAGACTTATGCAGGGACTCGTGTAATTTATAATAGTCCTTCATGGGAAAAAACATTGTGCCTGTAGGGTTTAGTTTGTCCCCTTGATGGTTTTAACATGGGTGGTTTTAAGATGGATGACTACAAGAGGAATAAGAGTTAATCTGAGCGAAGATCTGAGTAAAATTAATTGGTTTGTGTTGGGTGAATACAGACCATTTTTATTATGTCTAAGGTGAGAGAGATGTGTTTTGCAGTTCAGGAAGTGAAGAGGAGTCGTGTTTTGCGGGGAGTCTTGTGTGTAAAAAGTAGATTTTTTGATACAATTTTATGCATAGAACAAAATATTTGTTGGCTAATTACATTAGATGGATCAACTTAACTCCCCAACCGAGATATGCCTGGATGACACCTTGTGCCTGAAGGAACCGTTCACGTGAAATGAATGTGTAATTATGACACGTTGTCGTTGCACTTTTCGTGAAAAGTGGAAATAAAAAAATAAAAATTGAGTGATGGACATGAATAATTTAAGTAAAATTTATTTATTTAAATTTATTTTTTTTTGGTTAGAAAAATTTAAAGATGATTTTTTTTACGAGAGATTTTTTATTGTTAAACGACACTTAGTATTTATTTCTATTAGCAATACTCTCGTCGCGACTTATCTACTGTGAATGATAAGATTTGTTTTTTCTAGTTGGGTGAACGTGTTCGCATTTCTGGCTCGTGTCTGGCACGGTGTGCGAGCACTCTTCCGTAAATGAAGTCATGGCTACGTTGTAACGAGGCTGATAATCGTGCGCTCACCTACACGATTTTTGGAGTCTTTTTCGCTGTATGTAGTTTATCCTTTGATTAAGAGAAAGATAAAAGCGTTGGAGGCGAGAAAGATGTGAAAATAATTATAGTCGAGCTTGTTTTGGTCGGCAGGTGGGGTAATTAATGGTCTTTGCACATTTTTTTCACCTTTGACCTGTTTTTTGAAATTTTTACAGGCGAAGTGTTTTTTGTTCAACACTATGGATTCCACTTTGTGCATTAATGTGAATGGCGTAAAAGGTTTTTTCGTCTCCTTTCCTTGGAGATTGGTACTTGTTATAGAAGGAATGTCGTACTACATAATTTAAGACTAAAAATAAAATTTTGGAAAAATTATTTCACTAATTGAGTGGAATTTTAAGTGAATTTTTTGATTTTTTGACTGACATACCGGAAGTGGCCCATTTTATGTTAATTTTTTTTTTTTTAAATTTTCAAAGAGTTGCTTGTCTAAGAAAAATTTCTAGCAAGTGGCGACACCATTGCATTTTTTTAGTTTTTGGAATTTCAGTCTTTGGACTGGAAAAAACTAAATGATGTAAGCAAGTAATTTGGCTGTGCGTTGCATCATGCTGTTAAATATTTACTTTATATATTTTTTTCTTTAATACATTTTATTTATTACTTAATTTATTATTATGTAATATCGTTTGGCCAGATGTTCGTGTAAAAATGTGATGATTATCGCCACTTAACATTTTTTTTTTACAAGACACTATACAATAAAAGGATTTCAATCTTGTAACCCAGCAGGAAATATGTAGAAAAATGCAAGAAAAAATTAGAATTGGTCCAAATGTCAGACTTAAAAAATGATAGAAATTTTAATGGTTTTTGGAATTTTTTTGTAGATATTTTACATATTTTTTTTATTTGCGACCAATTTGCCGAAAGAACGCATTAAACTCTCTTCCATCTTATTTTTTTAAATATTTTAAAAATTGTTTAAGTGGATATAATTTGTTTTAGTTATTATTTTACACGTCACAATGCTTTGGAACTTGACAAAATGATTGCAACAATTATACGCTTTCAGCTTTTTCTCATTCATCACTAATTTAAAAATTGTGAATTGTTGATTCTCTGATGATGAAATAAAGTGAGCAACCAAGAGAGATTAGAAGGCTTTTTTTTGCATGTCAAATGAGTGCATGTCAAATCTTGACACGGCGCTCAGCATGAATTTCTTTTTTGTCTGTCAAATATTTAACGTATTTTTTGAAGGACGTTTTGAAGTTGTCGTCTTTGTCTTAGCCCCAATTTTATCTTAAGATTCAAGGACCTCTCGTGAGGTGAGTTAGCCAATCGTATACATCGCAAGGCCGATTGCTTCAAACAGTCACTCATTTGATCGCTTTTATTGTGCACGTTTCCGGAAGCGGAGGACGTAAAATGAAATTGTCCAAGGTGCGAATCAATTGGGTGTAACCAAGTGTATCTCAGTGCATTAGTGTGAAAAGCTTTGTCTTAGTTAAGTGTGAAATCACTTAAATTACGAGTGAAAATATTCAAAAACAAAATAAATTGTGAAATGAATGTAATAATTTAATTTTTTAAAAAAAATTTCTGATTTATTGGCTGCACATAGAAGTTGATTGATATATAAATTACTTTTATTTTTTTTGCATTTACTTGCTGAGAGATTTAAATCAAGTTCCGGGCATGCTGAGACAAAACTGTGAGAGAAAAAAATTATTCTTATACGCACATCCGTGATTGTTAATTTATTTCACGACAGATTGATTAATAATGCGCCAATAAATTGATAAATAAGACCAAAGATATGAAAAAATGTTCGAATTAAGTTTTCAAATAAGGGGTGCCATTTTTTAGGTTCACGGCAATTTTTTCTAAGGCAATATAAATTAGGTGACTGATGATAAATTTCTCCATTGATTTATATTACCATACCTGGTTTTAAACTACAATTATCATTCCAACCGTAGGTTTTTTTAGACAATCGGCTGTCTCACCTTAATTAAATACTTTTTTTGTTTTTAATTTTTTTGATTTTTTTTTAGTTGTGAATTTTCTAAATCATTTGCTTTATGCAGTAATTTCTGTTTAATAAACTATATGCGGTCTGATTGATCCGTCAAATATGTCTCTTAACGTTTTGACATGTCTATTAAATTGAAAAGTTAAGTCTTAAGTTTTCAGTGAATTTTACACTTCCCTAAAGCTTATTTTAAAAGTTGTAATGCTTATTTTCTCAGCAATGATGAATGCTGTTCTTTTATCTTATTACGATACTTTTGAAATAAAAAATTTATTTAGCTTTTTTGTACCAAAAGATTTTTGAGTTTAAAGTCTCGGATTTGGCGCATTTGGTCGACACTCAAATGGTCGACATGCATTTGGTCGACATGCAAATGGTCGACACCCATATGGTCGACATGCCATGGCGCACATCCAGTCGACACTCACATGGTCGACATGCAAATAGTCGACACGCAAATGG